>JAFVLL020031492.1:0-22524 GCA_021397915.2 Tor tambroides
TTAGGCTTGTCAGGGCTGAGCAAATTTCGGAGTAGACTGTAAGTTTTGGAACCCACCACACTCAGGAGAATAGCCCTTTGCTTCTCAGCATTGTCGATGTCGTTTGCTTCAAAGAAATTGTCAAGAATCTCACAGTACTCTTCCCATGACTGTGTTTTCTCATCGAACGGCGCTACAGTCCCAATAGTTGCCATATTTCACTTTAACAGCCGGCCGCACTTGTTTCCCTTAATCCCACATGCAACCCAGTCTCTCACGCGTTTACCAGTGTTATCCTCGTCGCCAAAATATGTGGTAACTTGGCATGAAGAATCACGCTGAAGTCAGGACTGCAGTACGGTCGTTTTTACTGATAACTTACGGTGCATACAGGATACAATACACAGTCTGACTGCACAGCATTTCACACAACGTTCTTCTGCCCAACAGGCGATTTTCCCAACAACAACATATGAACCCCCCCTAGCGGTCAACTATAGGAACTGCTAGGATTGTACTCAGGCTACTACACCCTCTGCTTTATATGCAAGCAAGTCATCCAATTTCTTTCTTTCCTGTTTTAAGCGTTCTAGAATTTTAATTTTACCTGTTTGTTTAGCTAATCTCATTTTTTTTTATTCCTGGATGTTATTTCTATTTTACCTCTTGTTACTGCTTTGGCCCCCTCCCACAAAATAGAAGGTGTAACCAGCCCATTATCATTAATATCAAAATATTCAATTAGTTGCTCTCTTATTTCTTCTTTGGCCTTACAATTATTTATTACTGACACATTTAATCTCCAGTATTTAAACTGTTTACCTTGTCCTAATTGAAGTTTTAATCTAATTGGCGCATGATCAGATATAGTTATGGGATCTATTTGACATTCTTTGACATTATGTAAATCTGTTCTAGATGTACAAAATGGGTCTGTTCTAGAATAACTGCCATGCACATGTGACATAAAAGTAAAATCCTTCTCTTTAGGATGTAAGTATCTCCAAACATCTGTTAAACCTAATTCTCTCATTATTCCTAAAAGAGCCTTTACTTTTTTTGCCTGCGGTCCCCTTTCTGCTGGTAACCTATCCACATTGCTATCTAATGCACAATTAAAGTCTCCACCAATTAAATACATTCCTTCACCTTTCTGCACCAGTAGAGAAAAAACATTCTTGAAAAACTGTGGATGGTCTTCATTAGGTGCGTAAAGATTAAGAATAGTAATTTTTTTTGCCTGAAATTGTTCCAACTACCATGACATATCTTCCCTCTTTATCATTGTATACTTGCTCCATATTAAAAAAGACTGACTTAGAAAACATGATTGCAACACCTCTCTTCTTCCCTTTAGAAAATGAGGCACTGTAAACTTGGTCCACCCACTCTCTTTTGAGTTTTAGATGTTCCCCATCAGACAGGTGGGTTTCTTGAAGGAGTGCAATAGAGTATTGCATTTTTTTAAGCTGATTAAATATTTTCTTTCTTTTTATTGGGCTGCTCAGTCCTTTCTCATTATAACTGACACAAATTACATCATCCATTCACTTCGTTATAACTGTTATATGTGCTAGTAACCAATGCTCCAGTAATACAGGAAAAAAAAAAAAAAAAACAACAAAAAACTTTAGCTGTCAAGGGCCAGTAATTAACATGAACAAAAACAGGAACTATGTACATGAACAAGGCTTCCACACATCCATTTGGCCCAGTTCTTCTCCCATAGGCCAAATCCCGATGTAAAAAGGGCAGAGAGTTGGGGCGCTGACTCCCTGGGGTATCAAAAGTGCACCAAGTGCTTGCAGCCATTCTGTTTTGAAACATGGCTGACTCCAAGAGTGATTTTCACTCCGCAAAGTATCAGAAAAGCGTCCATCAGTTTTAAAGAAAATCAATTATCCCGAAAATAAAAAAAGGGGTGGGGGGAACTGGTTCTTTACAAAAAAACAGTTTCTTCTACGTTTTAACCAGAGTTTACTCACATTCTGAAGCTGAAATATTCGTTTAAGTGTACTGTCTACATATTTTAAACAGTTCAATCCTTCTGTAGAAACGCTTGAAGGTCCGAGTCCGACAATGACGCCGTGCCCAATCCGCGTCCCCCTTTACCTTGCACGGACCATCGTGCCTTCGACAGTTCTCTTGTTTGTCTGTCTCGTTCATTCACTCGAACTTTAATTCCCAGCTCCCGTAGTGGTAGTGCTGGATCCATCAGTGTAGGGAATGTTTTTACTCCAGCGTCCAGGTAAATCCTTATCTGTGCTGGATAGACACACTGCACTCATACATTCTTCGTCTTGAACTGTTTCATGACGTCTCGCACCTGTGCTCTTTTCCTCTGCAACTCTGGAGAGTAGTCGTTGTCAAAGTAGATCCGTTTCGCGTTGTACAGTACCTGTTTCTGTGACCAAGCTTGTCATAAAATTGCATCTTTAAACTGTTAATCTGCGCCCCCCATTTTGGGCCTCACAGGTGAAAATGACCTACCTAAATTGAAGGAGAAATAGGGCCTATAAATACACAATTTCCTGATCAATTCTCTGTTCCTGATCTATTTTCTATTGGAAACAATTATCATGACCCAAAAAAGGTTAATATTAACTTTGATGATTTGATCATAGAAGGATTGCAGTTGGAAGAAAGCCGGAAAATTAAAAAACAAAAGAAAGTGGAACACCGCCGCTGGACCAAGAAAAGACCTGGAATATCAGAGGAACATAAATTTTAAGATGAGGACCATCATAAAATTGATGCGTAAACAAGAAACATTGAATAAGAAAATAATTAGATTGTTAAGAGAAATGGTTGAATACAATAATTTTAATCTTGAGGTACAAACCTTAGCTAGTGATATAGAATCATTGAAACTTAAAGCAACATCTCTAAAATTATAGAGGGTTTCAGATGTACTTTCTGATCACACCTTTTGTTCATGAATCTATAAGTGTTGAAGTCTGGTGGTGTATTTGCTATATGCTTTGCTTGCTTTTTAAGACAATGTAAGGAGAGAGGCTGCATCTGACATTGAGAATGTGAGATGGAATCTCTCTCTAAACAGAACAATTTTTATATCTGTATATGGGTGTTACTTTTGTGGTCGAGACATGTATACTTAGACCACGCTTCTAGAAGTGTTACAAATATTTTTGTAGGCTTAAACAGAGATGAAGATATTCATGCTGTATTTGGAACCCCTGCCATTCTTCCATTTGAACCTTTGACACTCTGCTCTAAGTAGGATGAAGGTCATATGTTCTGTCTTTGTCTGCGTGTAAACAATATTACTATATAAGGAAGAATGCAGGGAGGATTTTATGAAATTAATGCAAATGATATGCAAGGCTATAAAAGCCAAGAGAGAGCTCCAAACGGGGCCGCACTTCGATGGTGAAGACTTACTCGCTGTTACTTTCATTTTAATGCTTATGAGTTGTTTGTTAATAAAGCGAAACCATTACAAATGGTGATGCGTTAAACTTTTTAAACAAGTCTCTGAGTAATTTATTTTGGGGTAACCTATTATTCTGAAACTGAAATACTTCCATCGAGCCTCAGGAAGCCCGAACTCAGCTGAGCAGACCCGGACACCGGGGAAGGGTTTCACATCATCTGATTACATCTTCTGATCTCAGAGGTAAGGGCAAATATATTGCAGCTCCTTGATGATGATTAGGAATGTTAATTAGAGGTTTTCTGGTCCTATCCGGTATAGAAATACAACAAAATTAAAATGGTAACAATTCCTGACAAAGTGTGCTACACACACAATTTAGGTATCTTTGGAAAGAAGACACTCTAGGCTTTACTATCCATCATCCAGAGTTGATAATGCTCAAAAAAATAAAAAGTTATAGACACTGACGTGCCTTGAAAAATGTTTTTCCACACTGAATGTTTTTTTATTTCATATACAAATACATGAAATAAGTCCTGGAGCAATCCAGAAAAGTAATGGGTTGAAAGCCACGTGTCTCATGAGTTTATATTTCAAATTTGAAGAAGATACCATGAAAAATGAGATTCCTGCTTTATTTTTTCTGAAAATTTTATTCCCCCCCGTTTGAGGAAAAATAACCACCAAATGTATTGCAGAATTATACAAACTATTTTAGTCATTATACATATTCCTTCATAGTTTTTCAATTATAAAATAATAGACAGAATTTTAGACATCATATAAGTGATTTATTTGAGCACTAAAAAATACAAAAATAATTATTTGAGTAATAAAAAAGGCAAAAAAATAATTGCTTTGTATGTAGTATGTATACTGAAGTATATATTCTGATTGCCAGACATAAACTGATATTGGCAGACATGGTCATACAGTCAGTAATCACACGCTGATGTGCGTCCATACAGATGATAATCATGCAGATACAGCCACATTCCCCACACAACACACACACATATATATGAAAAATGTTGAAGAAAAAAAGAAAAGAAAAAGAGTTATTTGAGGAAAAAGCCGATTGCTAAGTTACGCCCCCGTCAGATGACAGCTGCGTCACAGGGTGCGTCACGCGGCGTCACGAGAGAGCGCCAAATTCAAATAAACTATATTCCGTTTATCTGTGACTTTTTTTTCAGTGGATGGTCTCATTCTGTTTGTAAAACTGTATGCTACAACACTGTGTTGTTTTTTTACCACCAAGACGCTGTTTTTGAGTGTAATTTATTCCATAACGGACACGAACAATAACTCTCCCGAGGAAATGAAATGTAAACAAAGGAATATGCATCTTTATTACAACGTTATTGTTTCGTTGGACTAAAAGTGCTCGCTGGGATGTTGATCTGTGGACCTTTACCTCTCTAACTAAACCGGGATTGTGACTCGTTATTACAATGATAATGGTACATACTGCTTTTTTATTCTGCATGTTTTGATGTGTACTGCTTACACAAATGTAGCAAATACATTCCTTATAAGCTTTCAATCGAAAAACAGCGATCAATCGTCGATGCTTGAGGCTTAGACCTTCAGAATGACATAGTTTGTCAAGATTAACTTTGTCCCGTTTCATATATTCTATTCGAAAACAATGACACATGCAAACAAAGAGCGTTCGGTGCGTTGGCGTCCTGCTGCGGGTTAACAGGTTTTAACGGCATAGTCCAAGAATGTCACTATTATCGATCTAGGAGGTGCGGCGGGATCTTTAGGTTTGGCTGCAAGTGCCCTGTGTGCTCTTTCTATCCATATCCTGAGGCAGTTGCAAAACTGTGGTAAGCAAGCCTATTACAAATCCCACTGTGTTTTCTCCTTCACAGCCCTCAGGAATTTGGTATATTCTCAAATTATTCTGGCGAAGTCTATTTTGTAAGTTTTCGCACTTTTCTGTGAAATCTGCCTCGCGTTCCAGGAGGTATCGGAGCACCCTTTCGTGCCTCATCCCAGTCTCCTCAGCAACTCCAATCCGTTCTTCAGTCTCCCCGATTCTGCTCTCCAACCCATTCATTTGGCATTTCAAATCCTCAACCGAGGTCTCCAATTTTGTCAATGATATTTTTGTTTATTTATGCCCCTCTTGATTTTCTCTTCTTAACGATTTCAGTTCATCCATAGCGTCAGAAAGTTCAGATGCATGCGGGCTAGTTTTAGCATGCCTAGCAGGGCTAGGTGATCATTTTTTATTGTCTCTTTCTCGCGCATTTTCATTTTTGGATGTGTTCTTATGTCTCGTTGACGTACTCATTCTGAAAAAACTCTAATTGTAATTGAGCTGGTTGTATAAATCGGGATTTATTGCAACAATCAGATGGAGCTTAACTTTCAAGCTTGTGTCATCTCTTTTACGCCACCGGAAGTCCCTGTTGCTGTTATTTTAAAGATTTTTTAAAGAAGTTGCTTTACATGCTCATTTGTAGTTACTTAAGATAAAAAAAAAAAATACAGAAAATATTACCCTTTTTAAACATAGTTTTTGAAGTAAAGAATAAAGATAATACTATACAAAACTTGTATTGAAAGAGCCAGGGGCCAGTTGCATAAACTTAGCCACCATATTAGTTTGACCAACTATGAATGAATCCCATTTCTCTGTCTTACCCCTAGCCCTACCCCTTCGTCTTACCCCTAGCTCTTGTCCCTCGAAACCGAGTGGTAAACGCTAGGGGTGAAAACATGCCCTATGAAATGAGACACCACTTGGTTACGGTTACGTCATCATACATCGTCGCTAGCTGGCTGCTACGTCACCAGAGGCGACAAGTGTTGATCACAAACTTCCAAGATGCCGTCTGCAAGTGTGTGTATGTCGATTGCGTGGGTTTTAGTGATGTTTTTGCGATTGTCTGCAACAAATCGCAGAAATCAAGGGAGAAGAAGAGGTCTACGACGCCTACGAATGCTGGTGGATCAGCTTATGGTATGTATGGATTGGTTGCAAACAACGTTATGTTGTATTGAACGTTAACCGAACTAACCAACACAGTAGCTGAGCTGGACACGCGTAAATTACATGGACTTGTATTATATTGTAATACGAACCCAGTAAAGATCTATGTGTATAAGTAATATTTTGTAATGACTGTTAGCTATATGTTTTTTTTTTGTTTTTTTTTTCCCAGTCCAGCCCTGCTATGTGCTTTATTCTTGGGGAGGGGAGACAACTCTAGTCAATATGTGTTTTATTTTGGGGGGAGAGGAGACGTAAACAGTTTAAAGTAGTTTGAAGGGGCAACATTTTTTCCAACTGTGAAATGGTTTTCTTTTCCAGACTGGTGCTCCAACAAGATACTGTGCCATAAACCCCAACATGCCTATACTGCGCATGTGGTTCGATGTTGAGACTGAGCTGAGGCAGGATTTCCGCCTCAGCAGAACAGCGATGCACAGCTTACAGAGGCTTTTGCAAAGGGAGCAGGACCATGGCTGGGGTAATGAGCTTGAAGTACTCATATACACCTATTGGCTGGCACATGGACTCTCTTATCGGGTGGTGTCCCGTGTCTTTAATGTACCAAAGGCTACAGTTCACCGCATCATCCACAGAGTGGCCCAGAACATATGGGACAATCGGAGGAGAGCAATCTGCTTCCCTCTAACAGTGGACCTGCCTGCAGTTGGTCAGGGATTCGTCAACATTTCAGGAACCCCAGCATTCCACAATGTGGTTGGAGCAATCGATGGCAGCCACATACGGATAAAACCACCACAGCGTCACAGATTAGACTATTTGAATTATAAAGGCTTTTACTCAGTCAACATGCAGGCAATATGTGACTCGAATGGCAGGTTTCTGGATATTTATGTGGGGTACCCAGGGTCTGTCCATGACACACGAATAATGAAAAACAGTTGCTGCTTCATGTGCCTTTTTGCACAATGTGTGTACGGACAATGGTGACATACTGGTTCCAGATGAAAACATTTTAATGGATAGGCATGACCCCCAAACTCCCTGTGAACCCAGGGCAAACAATGAAACCTCTGGGAATGACACAAGAAACAGACTGGCTGCCCTAGTGTCAGGCAATGTGCAAGTCCCATGAACATGACAACAGTGTCATATGCATGTATATATTTTATAGTTCTTTTATGTTCACTTTGGTGGTGGTGGTGGTGGATATGAATGCAGATGTTTTTATCCGTGTACTACTTAGGTCTGTTTGCAATATTTTTATACACACTGCATGGTGTTTTGTATATCTGTTTCAGTTATAACTGTGTCATATGCATGTATATATTTTATAGTTCTTTTATGTTCACTTTGGTGGTGGTGGTGGATATGAATGCAGATGTTCTTATCTGTGTACTACTTAGGTCTGTTTGCAATAAATATTTGTATACACACTGCATGGTGTTTTGTATATCTGTTTCAGTTATAACTGTTCTGAATGTCATTGATGTTCAGAAACACTTTCTTTGTTAACAAAAATCTGTCTTTATTGCCCAATAAAGTGAACATAACGGGCAAAAACATTATATAAAAATATATTATATTACAGAACCATTATCAACTATTAGAACCATAACTGAAATGTCACACACATATAAAAAAAAAGGCACTCAAATGTATAAAACTCAAAAAAGACACTGTGCAAATGGCAACCACAAACAAAAAAAAAACTACAGCTTATCTACCATCTTTTCAAAGAGGCCCAAGAACTTCTCTGTCTTGGCCTCGCTCTCCTCGTAGCGCCTCTGCTCTTTATTGGACTCCTCAGTGAGGAAATCCAGGATGGGATTATTATTTTTTTTCTTCTTTTTTTGGGTGAGGGAGTTGGGGGGCTTGCCATGGCAGAGGTAGAGGGTTCAGACATTTGTGAACTGCTGGCTGCAGAGGTGCTGGCTGGGGATGAGGGCTCAACAGCCTCCTAAAGGAACAAGATAAATCTTGATTTACAATCCACAAATGTTTGTGGCCATGTCATGTGGAAATTCTGTTTCTATATATATATATATATATATATATATATGAGAGAGAGAGAGAGTTACAATAAGAACATGTTAACATTCTGCTATTCTGAAATTCCAGACCACAAAATGTACTGCATTACCTACCCTGAGGATTGGCGTGGGATCCTCATAAAAGGATGCCACCACCACAGGAGGGTCGAGTGAGGGCCTGGCACCCAACACCTCATGCATGTCTTCAGAAAATTGTCAGGTTGCAGCGGTCACTTCCCCCCTGTTTTGGGAGTTCTTAGTTCCTGGAAGGACACACAACACACACAAAACTAAATAATGCCTACAACTTATACAGTATGCATTCATTGCCTTGCATTGAGACTGAAGATGTAGGATTTTGTCTTTAACAGAACATCACATACCTTGTATCTTTGCTTGAGATTTTCCCACTTCTTTGATGCCTGTTGGCCAATAACCCTTCCCTCCAAATCCGTTTCTTTCATCAGTGTCCTGTATCATAACCAACAACAATGTACAGGTGCATGAACAGGAATGAATTACAAATGATTACAATAATACAGTACCAATACAATAATGAATGGCTACAACATGAACCCATGACTCACTCCCATAGTTGCTTTGCAGCATATTTTGATTTAAGAAACTTCTGCTTGTTTTCAGCCCGAAAGTGGATCAGCTGCCGGGTTTCCTCCGGCGTCCCTGTGTGATACAGGACAGTATATGTAAAGCACATATCGATATTTGCTTTGGAGACAGTGTTATGCACTGATATCAAATGAAATTCACTGCTAATGGAGTTTAATTAAAATTGTAGACATGCATGGAGTCCATTCAAGGCTAGTCAGAGAAATGCAGGACTGTTGTGCAAATCAGCAATGTAACGTTAGAGTAGCAAACTAGCGATTTTTTTTAAATTAAGAACATGGTTGCAAATATATATGTACAGGACTGTGTAGAGCACAAAACAAGACTGTCGTAATTTTTAAATCAATTATTTAAATACTTACATTTATGGGACTCTCTGTATGATCTGGCATTGTTGCCGGTTGCGCAGTGTGTTCTGTGTACCCCTTGGGTTCAAGTAAGCCTGCGAAAATGCTTGGTTTTAAGGGGTATCTACCACTTCCCCTTAGCCCTACCCCTCGATCAAAACGAGAAATGGGATAGCTCTTACTCTCACGTGAACGCGCAAAACTAAGGGGAAGGGGTAAGACAGAGAATTGGGATTCACCGTATAAGTTGCCAAGGGGTAATCAGTCTTGCTTTTCTGATACAAATATGACCAAACTACCTTTTCATAACTGAATTTAAAAAGTTGACCAGTCTTGAAGAAAAATAAATTAGATGAATAACTTTTTAAGACTAGTCTAAACAGTTTATGCAACCAACCCCAGTTCATTTACACTTGTAAGATCACAAGTACCCTTGTGCCCCCTATTGACAAAACACCACAAGTTGCCTGTTTTAAGAAGTGAGAGGAAAAAGGGCAGGCTTATATTAGCATCTAATTGTACTGTTCATCTTTAAATTTAAAGTTTTACACTTGTACTCAATATAAAGTCACAATAAGCTTTGTGTTTTTTTTAGCTGCCTAGTGTTGAAGTGCATGTCTCCCATTAACACAACAGTGGCGGCTGCTGGTCTTTCAAAGAGGGGAAGCTCATTTTCGGCCTACATCATTTACAATTCAGATACAAGTTTTCACAAAAATGAAAAGTTTTGTAAAATGATAAACTTTACATTTCAGCCTTTAAACCATTTTTAAGAAAATGGATAAGTCAAAAATATTAATTATATTGATTTTAGCAATTATTATCAATAAATTTGAATTAGGGGTGTGCGAAATTGACAAAAAAATTATATCTTGATATTTTCTGGCATTTTATCAATAACAATAATTAGACAATATTTTGCTGAGTGTGTTATTGTGCTGATATCTTAAAGATTACCGTGGACAGCTGACTCCTGAATTTTTTGATATTCTTCATATTCTGTGTGGTCAGTTCACAGCAGTGAGAGAAATGAGTCTTTTCCAATAAGTTTTATGGGCATTTTTACCTTTAAGCCATTTCTTCTAAAAGTGTGCATCATCTTTTGAGTCAAATTCTTGCATTTGGGCTGTTACCAAGCAAATGAAATCAGTATCAACAAAATTGATCTTTGCAGTGCAGATGAAGTGGCATTTAGATGTATTTACACACTGTTTAATGCAGCTCAGAGGGACACAGAATGCTAACCTGCAGTTACAAATGCATAAATAATGCTTTGATATTTGAAACATAAAATGTTGAAAACTGATGTTTGAAATTATTTAAAAAAATGAAAAGATACTCTGAATGTGAAATTAAAACGGCCAGCAGGTGGCAGCGAGTCACTGTTAATAAGGGAGTCATTGTGATTGAACCGAATCATTTAAGTGGTTGATTCATTCAGGAACGAAACACCGTCATGTTGCTCAGAGACACAAAACAGTGCTGTGGCTGTGTTTGGAGTTATTTTTGTTGGAGAAATATGGTGTCTAAAACAAGTCTCTTAATATTAACTTCTTGTTTATTGAACTGTTGCATAAAATCAATATCACATTTGTAATCATGCTGACTTTTGGAGAAAAGATGGCACTCTTCGTGCGATATTAAATATATGAAATGATACACCGTAAATATATACATTATAATTATACATTATATACAGTAAGTATACATTTTCTGCCCCCATATCTTAAATTATGTGATCATTGTAAATGTATTTGAATAGACTGAATCGTGCAGTGAAACTCGTACGCGCACTAGTTTAACCTCTGTTAACTGATTCACTCTCTGCCAGCAGGTGTCGCGTTTGGCTGAAATATAACGGTTTTCCCGGTAAAGACAGAACAAGCAGCGCAGCACCGGACTTTGAACGTGCAGCGCTCATGTTTATTTAATTAAATCATAGCCTTTTGAAGTTTAATCGTCACATTCAGCCATATTGCAATTCTGGTCTTTCCGCTTCAGCGTCAGCGACTTTTTATAGTACAAAATCGCTGTCAATCAAAAGGAGATGCAGTCCTTCGACAGAGCCTCCAATCATCACGCAGAAGCCCGGAGTCTCCATTCACCCCCAGAGATGCTGGGAATCCGTGGGCGGGACATAATCGCAGCATTTATCCAATGACCGTCTAGTTTCGAAGCACTGAAAAAAACTGTTCAAAGCAGCCCCATTGAAGTCGATGGACGCTAGGCTTCAACAGGGAAATACACTGTGACGCTACGGGAATGTATGAGAAGGAAATCGAGTCAGCCGACCTGCTATATGTAGATGATTCTGAATGAACTCGTCTTCGAGATGAACGTGTTCTAACGCATTTTTAGTCGATAAAATGTTAACACAATAGTACATATTTGACCATTAATTTTTTGACATTATAGGGGAAGCTGACCTTCCCTTGCAGTCTTAAAGAAATCCCCACTGACACACAGTACAATGAGCATTACTACAAATCACAGTCGTTAACAGTTGAGATGAGCTGAATATCAGAACATGATCTGTTAATGAGACATTACCTTCTTGTGCACTGTATTTTTACACTAATATAATCTTCTATATAAATGAACAACCCATTTTGTTTGAACACTATTTAAGGCATTGTCTTTTGCACATTAGACAAGTATACTAAGTTAAGAAATACATTTAAAAACTATAAATTCAATTTAAACTTACAAAAAGAAGACAACACATTTTGAAGCATTATATCTAATATGCTTTCTTAATGTAACAAAGAAGAAAAAAAGTCTGAACTCAAAACAATCTAAAACTAATTGCAGTCATACTAACTTGAAGAAATAAATATATGACATGGTACTATTGACACAAACACTACAGTTTGCCTGTTTAAGGAAGTGAAAAGGGAAAAAAGGTCACATTATTATCTGGATATAGGGTTGCCACCTTCAGCGAGGCAAAATAAGGGACACCCCCCCACCCCCAAAACAAACAAACAAAACCCCACCAAGGACACAAATAATCAGGGAGGAACTCATAGCTTGTTGTGTTTGTATACCGGTTTGAACGATTAAAACCTATGGATTTATACCCTTAATTCCTCTAAACCTCTCACATGTAATAAAGCCATAATTACCTCCCGGAAATAACAGGTGTCGTCCAAAGGCTTGAATCCCTCCTCCCGGTGTCCGTCCTGGCTCAGTCGAGTTCGGACCACTTGAAGCTCGAAACGAAGATTTATTCAGGTTCTGATAACTGGTTGTTTAATAATTAATCACTCAGAGTCTGGGTTTAAAAGTTTAACGAATCACCAATGCAATGGCTTCGTTTTATTTAAAAACAATAACTCATAAGAAAATAACAAAATTACATACCAAACGAGAAGTTCCATTCCATCATCCTTTTATAGCCTTGCATCCCTTTCATTCAAGGCTTCTCGCCTCTCCTCCTGTCTCTGTCTCCACCTCCCACGCAACCAGGAAATGTCGCCTTTCGCCGGAGAGACTTTCACCAGGCAGAGTCAAAACTTCAAAGAGAAAAAAAAACATAACATCTAGATAACACATGTCTATTGCTATCTTAAACTATAGGAAAACTACAACACTTCACGCTTCGTATGCGCATTCGTGAATGCATCTGTTCAAACCGCTACCTTACACCCCTAACAGGTGCAAACGTCGCTTTACGCTTCGGTTTTGTCTAGAAGTTCCATTCTGCACCCTGGTGCAAAATGCATCCCCTAGTTTCCAACCGTTTTTTTTTACCAAGCAAGCAAACTAACCACACAGCAAATAACATCTGTGCCCTCAAAATATACAGCACATACTCTCAACATAGCATCTTAACACTTATACTTCTGTAACAGGAACTTGGAGTTCCATAGTACCCAAATCATTGGTTAACATTTGTAAATCCACAGAAAAATCATACAAGTTAATTATTTCTCTCATTAGCTTTGTTATTTTTTTATTTATCGATTCTTGTTTCCTCATCCATTTCAGAAATGCCCTTAATTTGAAAAAGATCTTTTGGTCCTCCTATTCTTTCCTTGGCCCGCCTGCGGCGCTCTGTCTTCAGTTGCTTTTTGTCCGCTTTGTTCTGGTAACATTGGACTCCCTGAACTAAAAGATCATGAAAATCAGTTTCTATTTTGTCGGACCATTTTTTTACTGCTGGTAGAGGATTGATCAGAAAATGGCATATCAGTTTGGTCGGCTGATACGACAAGCTCAACAATAAACCATCAGTAAACTTGCAACAGAACACATTAATATTGTTATTTAAATTTGATCATTTATAAATTATTCATTATCATTAGTCTTTTTTGACAGTTCTTATTTATCAATTATTATTTTATTCATCTGCTTAAACTAGGACTTCATTATTATGTAATTATTTGTCCTATTTTTTTAAATCTAAATAATTTAGCTCTTTTTCAAATTGTATATGACATGATTATTTATTATGTATATATTTGTGATCAATATAAATGATAAATTAATAAATAGGGTCTAACATTAAACTAGAATCACCCAAATCCTCTGCACTTAAATCATCCGAGGGCTCAGTACCATCACTATCAATCTGCTTACTCTCTGAACGACTTTCAAAAGAAAGATTGAAGTTTGATGCCTGTTTCTCAAGTATTTCTGGCTTTAAGTCATTTACTGAACAATCCTTATGATTTCTGCTTCTGTGAGTTTGAAACGAACAAGTATTTGTTTTGTACTCGCTGTTTGCAGATGCCTGATGACATCTAGACAAGCAGCTCAAGAATGCACTCTTACTGAAACACGGACAGCTGAAATAGATGCATGGACAGGAATAATGTGTTGAAGCTGATAGTGTTTAAGAAGCTCAGATCTTCGTGAAACAGAACAACCACAGTCTTTGTGCTTCCACATTCATAGGAGGACTAGGAAAGGAAAATAAAAACCCTAATTACAAGTGCACACATAGTCATAGTCAACGGTTTGGCCACGACTAGATAAATTACTTGCATTAATAAAGTAATAAAGTTAATAACATAATAATAAAGTTAATTAATAAAGTGGATTTAGCCACATTACATGTTATTTTTACAAAGGCATTGATGTTTTAAGACACATTTACGGTTTTGTTTTTCCCCATTATAAATTATGCAAACAAGTCTGCAGAAATATATATATCTAGTTTATGTCTGTCCACTGAAAAGAACAGTGTTGTATTTTTATTTGGCTGGGGTAGCCCAAAACATTTGTAGACAACACTTTATAAACAGCTTTGTAATTTGCAGGAAATGTGTTATATTGCACTGAATTAGCTCAGACTCCTCTGCTGCCACTGTCTGAATACAGTCCTCTCCACCGCATGCACTTTCCTGGAGCTTGGCCTCCAATAAGATGATCCTAAAACTACAACAACAGCACATTTCCAGTGTAAACATAGCATCCTTTGTTACTGAAAATGTCCGCCTGTGTATGTTTCTCAGAATTATGCACTGCTAAAATTTTCAGTCACACTTTTTTCCCTTTGCGCCAGTGTTTATGTCCTCCACGTGTGAGCAGGCATAACAAAGATGGGTTCTCGTTGACTAGTTCATTTTTGTTTAAATATTTTACCTGTGAGATCATTTCTTCAGGTTTCAGGCTTTTCCTTCAATTAATTTATTTGTTTTTTGAAAATCAGGAAAGATATTCTTTACACAAAATAAAAATCCATATCAACAATCACACAATTTTATTTATCAATTGTACTCTCTGAGTGCAAGATTTCATGTCTTTGTGTGTTGGTAAGGACACAAGATTCATCATTGCTCATAGCCACCTTCACTTTACCAGAACGCTGGGCGCATTTGCCTCTGATTCAATAAAACACACCACCACTACCTGACTAGAGACCAAGCCTCCATCTGGTATTTCGAGACTGTCCTCCTCCAAAAAACGACCCCATAGGTCGTATGTGCAAGCAGCTTATTACGACCATATCTTACGTTTTAAAGTGAAGTGCTCTCTAGCGCTCCTGTAAATAATGGCAGTGCCGTGTGTCATCAAATGACGTTTGACCATCGTTACCAGTTCAAATACTATTTGTTTTATCTTCGTATTTACACGATATTACTTAATACAGAAAACTGAGCTGTTTAACAAAAAAAATTTAAATTAAAATCTATTTTTTTGCCATTTCGGAAAGTAAAGAACCACATTAAAATAATTAAACTCTTTTCAAATATCATTTTAATTTGAATTAGGCCTATATTATTATTATTATTATTATTATTATTATTATTATTATATCTTAATTTAAAAAATAACTTTAAATTAAACATTTTCTAAGTACCAAAAAAAAAAAAAATTGCTGAAAATGTTTAAAAGCACTTCAGATAATTCAAATGATATTTTCTGTCAGTTAATGTTAACAATATCACCATATGACCATAGTGACACACACACACTCACTCACTCACTCACACACACACACACACACACACACTCACTCACTCACTCACACACACACACACACACACACACACACACACACACTCATACTCACTCACACACTCACACACACACACTCACACACACACACACACACACACACACTCACACACACACTCACACACACACACACTAATCAAGCAATCAATCAATCAATCAATAAAATAAAGCAAGCAAGCAAGCGCCAAGAGGAAGATGAAGCAAAGGAAGAAGAATGAGAAGGAAGGCCTGGGCCAGGTGTTGCACTGATCGTCGTAGCTAAGGTGTGCAAGTATCCTGTTGTTATTTTTAATATTCATAAGTATTCATGTTGATTGTCTGAAATTCATGTGGAACTATGTAAGTCCAGCTCGACGTTTTGATTACGGTTTGGTTTTACCCATTAATAACACGTTATTATCTTGCTACCTAGCATACTATCTTGCTTGATCGCTAGCATCATGTGCTGCTAGCTCTCATGCAAACACTCCAGCTAGGTAATGTTAGGTAGTTTGTGCACTTTGTAACGAAAAATCCTTGCTTCTCTAACTATAAACCGGAGAAGTTCATTTAAGGGGCCTTCCATAATTTATCCGGTTGATTTATAAATAGAAAATATTTTAGGAGGCATTCCCTCCTAATAATAATAATAAAAAAAGGTTTAGAAAAGACTAATGCCCTGTTTGTAACGAAACACATGTAAATGAATGGCAAATAGCAATTAAGATATGACCTGTAAATTGTCTGATGAATCACATTCTCTGTCTTGAACTAAACTCTATGTAATATTGCCAGAGTTTGCCACAATTAATTTCAGCCTACTGTATCCCAAACTGTAAAAAAAAATAAAAATCTCTTTAGAGTTAAGGTAGGGTCAGCATTATAAGAATATTATCTAAATTACTTAATTTCAGCACATTATGGAAAACGATCAATTTCACTTTAAATTAGGGATATACAATTTGAAAGAATTATTAAAAACATAACAGGTGCAGTATTGGCCAAATTGTTTGACAGAATCAGGTTCAGGTTGACAGGAAATAAATGAATCCCCATGAGTGCGTTCAGATTTCTATCAGATTTATTTACTCTTCCCGAGGCCTGGTTCTTCTGATTGGTGCGCTCTCAGAGCTTGTGTTGACACTCAGCTTACTCCTCTTTGACCTTTGTGGTCATTTCAGACACAAGTTAAATGCAGTGTTGGTACAACTAATCCTATCACATCTGTTTGTTTTTCAGGTTTTTGTACCCATCTGTTTCATCACTGAAATATTATAGAAATCACACGGTTCTTTTAAGAGACAATTTCTTTCTCCTCTTCTCTCTCTCTCTCTTTCTTTTTTTATCTCTCTCCCTTTTGTACTTGTTTGTACTTTGACTTTATTCATTATTTCTCTTAAAAAACATCTTCAAATGGCATCTGAGTCGTTCAGGCAGTATAAGGAATGGCTGGAAGCAGCAAAAACCACGGCAGATGAGTCGGAAGCCCAAAAAGTAGACTTTTTTCACATATTAGTTCTCTATCATGCCATTTACCTAAATTTAAAAGAATAGGGCTCTTCTCATGCCTCCCCTAAATATGTCATTTTGTTTTTAATTTTAGACTTCAAAAAAATCAAAACAAAAGGGAAGTCAAGACTGCAATGTTTCCTGGAGGAAGAGAGACGAGCGTGGGAACATCCTACCACAACGCGTTAAGAAGAATCGATCTGGTCAGTAAAATATACAGTCATCCTATTGTTTACGCCTCTTGTGTTTACGCTTTTGGTCAGCAGTTATGTTTTCTGGATCATTACATTCTGTGTTTGCAGTTAAAGCTGCTGGCACTAGGGAGCTTGCAGAAGTTGAGGAGATGCATATAAATGAAAGTCCAGAAGAGGTCCCAAGTCTTGGTAAGCATAAATTGACAGTCTAAATAATTTCAGCCTTTATATTTCAATTGAAAAATGTCACATGGCAACTGACAAAAGTATGTAATAGTCATTTTTTATGATGCATATGAAGTGACAAAGCCATATATGAAATTGATATGTTGCTTTATAAAAATGCATTAATGCCACTGTAGTTTTCATTATTATTGTTATTATTATTATTTTTATTTTTTTTAGATCAGCATCTTCAGAGATTAAAAAAACCTACTAAATTCTGTCACTGTCTCTGCATCAGATGAAATAGAAGAGGCACCCACCATGTCTGTATGGACCAAAAGACAGGTTATGTCTGAAAACAAATTTAGGGCTGCATTGCCAGAGATCTTAAATTGCATGCTGTCTGCAGAGACTGTAACCCAGCATTGCTGTCAACAGTGCAAGGCTGTTGACGCTGTTGTCCGGTGTCTAGAGTGTGTTCCATCAGGATGTCAGTTTTTCTGCTCGACATGTGACTCTGAGATCCACAGTAAACGTGTTCCATGACAGAGAAGCTATGATTGATGGCTTTTTCAAGCCTATTCCACCAACATCCTTAGTGGTGATTGATGAAAGTGGCCAATATCAGCTCTGTGAACAAGGTGTGTTCAAAGTATTTAGAAGGTGTCCTCTCACCATGTTTTCATAATGTCCACTACATGTACAATGGTACTATTGAAGCTCTTGTCTGCAGTTTCCTCTAATAAATGTGTCGACGTTACTGATATTACTATCTGAAATTTTCAGCGTGTATGCTTCCTATTCCTCCACCAATGCAAATTTGCTCCTGTGGTCCAAGCCAAGCCTTCACCGTTATCCCAGGAGAGCAGACTGTCTTGGTGACTATCAACGGTATGTCTTGTCACTTCCTGCTAAATTTTTATAACCCAGGAGATGAAATCATACATAATAGTGGCTTACTTATTTTTGTGGCTTATTTCTTGTCCTGTGCTGTACAAATATTGGTCAAATAGTAACCACGTGTTTATTTTAAGGTGCACATAACCTGTGCCTGCCTAGTATATGCTGTCCACTTTGTTCTTTAAATGGACTCCTGGGGTTAGTGACATGCTTGAATATAAATACTGGCCAGCAACCACCAGCTGCCAAATGCTGTTCAGGTTTGATGTGTTGACATCATTTGAGCAGATGAAGTTGGCTACCCCAGCATTATCCCAACAAGCATTTCTCAAAATACTTGAACATCAATCACTTTGCACTGGTCGGGTAAGGACTGTTTTCATTTTTGAATTTCTGACTTCAAACACTTTCATTAACCAAAATAATACCATCCTTCTTTCCAGACGGGTAGTATTTGTGGTGACACTTTCCACAGAGTCTTTCGAGAGTTTGCCTTCTGCCGTTTTAAGAAAGAAGACTTGTGCCTGATGGAACCCTTTAAATGCCCGGCATGCACACCAGACATGCTGGCTATATCTGCAGATGGTAATAGAAAACATTACCGCTTCAAGAAGTCCAAAGGGTCAGTGGAATCTTTTTATATGTATGTATAGGGTGGCACAGTGGTCATTTTGTGTAGCCCTGTGATAGACTGGCTGCCTGTCCACGCTGGACCTCACCTCTCACCCAATGCTAGATGGAATAGAACAACAGCTTTAAAGATATTATTTCTTTTTGTCCTTTAAACAGTGAGTTTTTAATTTCTCACACAAGCTAATGCCAAATAACAGCATTAATTTCCACAGGACACATAAAAGCTGATAGCCCAACACGGTGCTCCAGATCAAATGTGATTCACACAGACTAAAACCTTTATGGTTATTTATCACATTAAATGAGGAGAATACAATGTTTATGACTATGTGATTTTGTTGTCAATTAATTCTTATTTAACAGGACAGATGAACCGTCTCATTCTAAAAGTGTTCAATGATATTCTCTTAGCTACCGACTCTGGAGATTCTGTAGCCCTGGTACTTTTAGACTTGATCGCTGCTTTTGACACTGACTGTAGACCACAATGTTCTTCTGTCCCGCTTAGAACAGGTAGTGGGCATTAGAGGCTCAGCCCTAAATTGGTTTCAGTCTTATCTTACGAACAGAAGTTTCACAGTTAATATTGGCAAATTTCACTCTTCCTATGTACCTCTGACCTGTGGGGTCCCTCAAGGCTCTACTCTGGCTCCCATGTTATTTTCCTTGTATGTGCTTCCTCTCGGATCTATCTTTGGGAAGTATGGTATAAGTTATCATTGTTACGCAGATGACACTCAAATATATATTCCTTTGAAACATAAGAATGGATTAGACCCGGTGGCCGCCTGCCTCATGGATGTTAAAGCAAGTCTGAATAAGAAGCAAAACAGAGATGGTGGTATTTACCCCTTCAGATACACACTGTATACCAAATCTAAATCTTGGTGTTCTGGCACCTTATGTAAAGCCATATGTGAAAAACTTGGGTGTGGTGATGGACAGTGCTCTTAAGCTTGATAGACAAGTCAATCAAATTGTGAAGTCAAGTTTTTATCAGTTGCGAACCCTGGTAAAAATGAAGTCCTTTATTTCTTTTACTAACTTTGAAAGAGTAATCCATGCTTTTATCACCACGAGGCTTGATTATTGTAACTCTCTTTATCTGGGGATAACTCAATCCTCCCTTAAACCGCCTTAAGATGGTTCAGAATGCGACTGCTAGAGTCCTGACAGGAGCTCGAAAGCGTGAGCATATTACCCCTATCCTTCAGTCGTTACATTGGTTACCTGTGCGCTACAGGATTCATTTTAAAGTGCTCTTACTGGTTTTTAAGTCTTTAAATGGTTTAGCACCCTCTTACCTCTCAGATCTTTTGATAGACCATCAACGTGCAAGAGCTCTTAGGTCTGCCAACTTAAGGCTCTTAGTGGTTCCTAGAACCAGACTCAAGTCTAGGGGTGATCGAGCATTCGCCGTAGCTGCTCCGAGACTTTGGAATAGTCTTCCTACAGAAATCAGAACCGGCCCTACACTATCCATTTTTAAATCCAGGTTAAAAACGTTTTTATTTGAGCTGGTTTATTATTCGTGATTTGCATCTGCTCTGCCCTGTGTCTTGCAGTTTTATTTGTGAACTTGTCTTTGTTTTTAATTCTGTTTGTGGTTACTTTCTTTGTACAGCACACTGGTCAACGGTAGTTGTGTTTAGTGGTGCTCTATAAATAAAATGAATTGAATTGAATTTTTGATGGATTATTCATCACACAAGATGCCAAAGTATCTGCCTTTGTTGACCAAATCAGAAGCCAGATGATTAGTGTAAGGATTTATTCAACTCTACAACCCTTCTTTATTTTTAAATTGTCCTGGGATTACATGTGAGGCATTGCTTCTACTTTCAGAGGACAGGTCATGATGTCTGTGGGCCGGCAACATTTACAGCAGGCAGAGAAACATCACAGAAGTCCAAGGTCAAGGTGGATGAGGAGGGCCTTGAAATAGCTGTGTGCCGACATGGAAACTTGCTGCAAGGCTTGAATCACTACCGTGGTGAAATATATGCCTACCCAATGTTCCTGCAATAGGGGCTGGCACAAGCTGCAAATGCAACATTCTTTTGTACAGACATTGCTTGCAGGTAAATAAATAACCACTGCCAAATGATGTTTTACCATTATGCCATAACATCATGGCTAGCAAAAAAGTACACCTTTATTATATTATGGATTTAGAAATTTAATATGGCTACTGTGTCATCAGTTTAGTTTACTACTACAAGAGTTTAGTCCATAAGGTATAAGGAAATATTATCATTTATATGACTGCATAGTGTTGTTTGATTGAATTGTACCAGTCACATAGGTCCTGATTTGACTCCTTACCATTTTGTGCCACGCACATGTGTTTTTCCCATTACAGGTACTGGCCTTATTTGGAAAAGATGGCAGGGAAGTTGCCTGAGCTCCTCCAAACACTCACCATGAGTGAATGATGAAGCCATTTCCGTCTGTAATGCATGCTAAGGCTCACACTGGCAAATGTGAGGTACAGTGTGCGAGTTAAATGTTTGCGTCATAAGATGTTTTTAGGAACATAACCCTACAGCATCAGAAAAAAGAGCATCCTTTTTTATCTCTAAATACAGGTGTTTCAGAAAAGGTGCACATAAGTGAAATCCTTTAGTGCAGTGGTTGTCAAATCTGTCCTGGAGTACCACCAGCACTGCACAATTTGTGTGTTTTCCTGACACACCCAATTCAGGTCTTACAGTCTCTACTAATGAGCTTGTGAGTTACAAAATGTGCAGTGTGGGGGGTCCTGACGGACAAGTTTGAAAACTGTTTGTATAAAGTGGATTGTTCCGGTCCTTGATTCTGATTGGTTGAGCCGCGTTCTGTGTGTTGCTTGGCAACCAACTGTTTCTGAGGAACTACATTGTTTGGTGGAAGAATACTGTTTTTATATCTATATCATTACACTTATTTGCTTTGTTTTATTTTGTGAAACCTTACTGCGTATATAGGATAACTGTTTTATAAAAGCAATAAGCCACATGAAGCCGTGGTGTGCAGTGATTTTACAACAGCTACGGGGGTTTGTAACAATGCACAGCTTCTTGGGGATTATTGCTTTAATTAATATATGCATATATAATTACATAAGACACTTTTATGTACTTGTAAAACTCATTTTACATTTTCAAAATTTCTCAAAATCTAATTTAGAATACACAGTCTAAGAAATAGGATGATATTGATGAATGTCTTGATCTGATGTTTTGGAGCAGGTCAGGTGGGGCGGTAGAAGTCAGGATGGTGCAGGAAATACTGTTGGTGAAGAGGTGGAGCAGGTCAATAGCTTCCTGTCAAGGGCAGCTCTTACTAC
>JAFVLL020031494.1:0-24912 GCA_021397915.2 Tor tambroides
CTCTCTCTCTCTCTCTCTCTCTCTCTCTCTCTCTCTCTCTCTCTCTCTCTCTCTCTCTCTCTCTCTCACACACACACACACACACACACACACACGCATTGGGTTTCCATGCATGTTTTATGGGGACATTCCATAGATGTAATGGTTTTTACGTAATTGTAATTTCTATCCCTTTACCCTAAACCTACCCCTCACAGGAAACTTTCTGCATTTAGATTTTCAAAATACTTCATACTGTATGATTTATAAGCTTGTTTGTTCATGTCGAACAAAATATGTCCACACAATGACAAGAATTTTGGATATTGCCATCTTTGTGGGGACATTTTATCAACATAATGTAAGGTGTACCTGAACCACACACACACACACACACACAAACTTGTCCAGGTCATGTTTTACCAGCAGAATTTAAGGAAAATAGTAATAGGAAAAATATTTCAAAATATTACACATCAAAATGTGTAAAGACCAGCTTTTTTTGCATTAACAATTAATGCCACAATGCAACTTTAATTGTCATTAATCAGTCATTATTATTAAACAGTGAATAATCAACAAAAAAAAAATATATATATATATATATATATATATATATGTATTACAGTAATGAGAATGATATTTTTCCATTACAATAATGAGAATTTTTAAGGAAAGAATTTCACAACACTAAAAAGATGATTTCCTACTTTTGCTGCTTTTCTGTACATATTTTTTTCTTTATTCAAAATATTGAAATATATTTAATACATTTATTATTTTATTTCTGAGTGAAATATAACCTAGACATGTTTTTAACTAGTTTTTAAAGATAACCTCAATGCGCTTTATCTGTCTTTTATATTGCTGTGTGCTATTATATTATCTTTAAGACCCGTTAACACTAAAAACGATAGCTATATAGATATCGCTATATTGCTATAGATGTACAGTAGCTATATAGATATAATGCTAACATAAGCATCCACATCACCACATGATAATACTATATTTATCTTTTTAATGCATATAAATGCAATACAAATACATAATTTTTTTTTCTTCTGCATTGCAGGAATAAGAATAATATTTTTACATTACCATAATGAGAATTTGTAAGAAAAAGTTGTTTAATGATGAAAAAATTCACCAAAAATTTCACTAAAAATATGTTTTATTACATATTTTTAGTGAAATATGCTGTACACTTTTTAAATTAAAAATATTTAAATATATTTCATAACTTTCTAAAATGATTTTTGGGTGAAATATAACCTAATCAATGTTCTTGACAGGTTTTTTGAGATTCATCCTAATGCACATTCTGTATGTTTATCAACTTTTAAGACCCATTCACACTGAAAATGACAGCTATATAGATAACACTATCTATATATAGCATCCATATCATCACACGATAATGTTCTGTTTATTATAAGCTTGTGCTGCAGTTTAGTCGTCTGTCGTTTTAATGCTCTAGCTGTTTAAAAAAGGGTGGATTCTGACTGGTTGTCAGTGTTAATTAGCTGGGAAAATATAGTTGTTATAGTTGCGGTGTGGACGTCGCTATTTGCAGAGAATTAGAACGATTATTAACAATAATTATAGTGTGAATGGACCTTCAGAATCTTTTGAATAAAAGATGTGTTGATTATATTTTGACAACAAATTGTTCTATCTATTGTTTTCTACAGGAGAATTTGGTGTTGGCTCTTAACTCTGCGTCGGCCATTGGCTGCACGGTGGTCAACATCGATGCTCAGGACATGAAAGCAGGAACCCCTCACCTCGTGCTTGGCCTCCTCTGGCAAATCATAAAAATCGGTCTCTTCGCTGACATTGAGATCTCACGCAATGAAGGTCGTTACTCTGCTGAAATAGCCTAAATTGAGTTTTTTATAATGGTGCTGTTCAATAGGGTGCTGATTGCTGCCATAAATAAATAAAAGCATTCATGTACGTGAGTGACTGATTTACGCCTCTTAAGAGGTTCCAGTAACACGTGTCTGTGTATTTATGCTTCTGTAGCTCTAATTGCTTTGCTGGATGAGTCAGAGGAGCTGGACCAATTGATGTCAATGTCCCCCGAGGACCTTTTGCTGCGATGGGTCAACTATCACCTCAAAGCCGCTGGCTGGGAACCAGTCAGAAACTTCAGTGACGATATTAAGGTAGTTTATAGGCTTCATCACAGAAGTCATCATTATCAGTTGCTACTGAAAATCATTTAATTAGAACTATGCTTTGGACTGAGTTTACCATACACACACACACACACACACACACAAAAAAAAATATATATATATATATATATGTTCAAAAGTTCAAAAGGAGTCAGCAAGATTTTTTTTAATAAATAAATACTTTCATTCAACAAAAATGCATTTAATTAACTGAAAGTTAAATAAATTATTTTTTTTACTATGTCTACTTTCTATTTTTCAATGAATCCACAAAAATCTGGAGCAGCACAATTGTTTTCAGTATTGATAATAAATATTTCTTGAACAGCGAATCAGCATATAATGATTTCTGAAAGATCATTTGACACTAAAGACTGGAGTTAGGATGGTGAAAATTCAGCTGTATCATCACAGGAATCAATTACTTTTTTATATATTAAAGTAGAAAACAGATATTTAAAATTGTAACAATATTTGACAATATTGCAGTTTTTACTGTATTTTTGCGCAAATAAATGCAGCCTTGGTGAGCATGAGAGACCCCAAACTTTTGAACGGTAGTGAATATCCTAAATATATAAATTACAAATAGCATAGATGAAGGTACATTACATTTACATTTATATTTAGTCATTTAGCAGACGTTTTTATCCAAAGTGACTTACAAATGAGGACATTAGAAGCAATCAAAACCAACAAAAGAGCAACAACATGCAAGTGCCATTACAAGTCTTGGCTAGCCTAACGCAGTACACATAGAAAGGTTTTTTTTTGTTTTTTTTGTTTTTTTTTTATTAAAGAAAACGAGTAGATAGAATATAGGAAAAAGAAACTTAGTGGGGTTTTTTTGTTTGTTTTGTTTTGGTTTTTTTTTTTTTTTTGTTATTTTATAAGAAACAAGTAGATAGAATAGAAAAAAGAAAGCTAGTGTTAGTTTTGCAAGAAAAGCTAGCAGTTAGAGAAAAAATATGCAATTGATAGAGGGTCAAATGTGTGTTTTTTGTTTTTTGTTTTTTTAAATAAAAAGAAGACAGATAGATAAAATAAAATTAGAATAGAGAGTACTAGAGTTAGAGGGTCAAATAAAGATGGAAGAGATGTGTTTTTAGCCGTTTCTTGAAGATGGGTAAGGATTCAGCTGCTCGGATTGAGTTGGGCAGGTCATTCCACCAGGTGGGAACAGTTAATGAAAAAGTCTGTGAAAGTGATTTTGTGCCTCTTTGGGAAGGCACAATAATGCGTCTTTCACTTGCAGAATGCAAGCTTCTAGAGGGCACATAAGTCTGAATTAATGAATTTAGGTAAAGGGGTGTAGAGCCAGTAATGGTTCTGTAGGCAAAAATTAATGCCTTGAATTTAATGCAAGCAGCTATTGGTAGCCAGCGCAAATTGATGAACAGAGGTGTGACGTGCGTTCTTTTCGGCTCATTAAAGATTAATCTTGCAGTGGCATTTTGGATTAATTGTAGGGGGTTTGATGGAATTGGCTGGAAGACCTGCCAAGAGAGCATTGCAATAGTCAAGTCTGGACAGAACAAGAGCCTGAACAAGGAGTTGTGTTGCATGTTCCGAGAGGAAGGGCCTGATCTTCTTAATATTGTATAATGCAAATCTGCAGGACCAGGCAGTTTTAGTAATATGGTCTGAGAAATTCAGCTTATCATCAATCACAACTCCAAGGTTTCTGGCTGTTTTTGAAGGAGTTATGGTTGATGAGCCTAACTGGAAGGTGAAATTGTGATGAAGTGATGGGTTTGCTGAAACTACAAGCAGTTCTATATTAGCTAGGTTGAGTTGAAGGTGATGGTCGGTCCTTCATCCAGCAAGAAATGTCTGTTAAGACATGCTGAGATGCGAGCAGCTATCGTCGGATCATCAGGATGGAATGAGAGGTAGAGTTGAGTGTCATCAACACAGCAGTAATATGAAAAGCCATGTTTCTGAATGACAGAACTTAGTGATGTCATGTAGACAGAGAAGAGAAGTGGTCCAAGAACTGAGCCATGAGGCACCTCAGTAGCTAGATGTTGCGACTTGGATACTTCACCTCTCCAAGATACCTTGAAAGACCTATCTGATAGGTAAGACTCAAATCTCTGGAGTGCTGTTCCTGAGATGCCCTTTCTCAATAGGTTTGACAGGAGGATCTGGTGGTTGACCCTATCAAAAGCAGCGGACAGATCCAGCAAGATAAGTAACGAAGACTTGGAAGCCGCTCTTGCAAGTCTTAGGGCTTCAACAACTGAGAGCAAGGTTTCGGTCGAATGTCCACTTCTGAAGCCAGATTGGTTACTGTCCAGGAGGTTGTTCTGTGTGAGAAAGGCAGAGACTTGGTTGAACACAACTCTTTCAAGTGTTTTTGCAATGAAAGGTAGAAGGGAAACCGGTCTATAGTTCCCTAAAAGAGATGGGTTAAGAGTGGGTAATAATATATTTTCAAAATTTAAATCATATTTAGTGTAAACCTTCAGATGCAAAAATATATTACAAAATGCACTTCAGGGGGTAAGACAAATACATTTAGTGTAAATGCAAAATGTATTTTTTTTTTAATTATGGACAACATAAATATATTTAGATTTAAGAAAATATGTATGTACATACATGTGAATATATTTTAAAATATATATTATTATTTTATTATTATTATTATTATTATTATTATTATTATTATTATTATTTTATTAAATATATATTTAAAGTATATACCGTATGGGTTAAATGCTGAGTAAATTAATCACAGGCCTAGATATGAAAGCCTATAGGCAGTATAAAAGCCCAGCCTTTGATCTGGTTTGACATCAAATCCTTTGAGCTGTCATTTGCATGTCAGTTAAGATTGACTTATGTAACTAAACAGAGCCTTTTTCTGCTCTCAGGACTCCAGGGCATATTTCCACCTGCTTAATCAGATCTCGCCTAAAGGAGACAGGGATGACGAGATGAGGATTGACATTGACATGTCTGGTTTCAATGTAAGTCATACTGAATGCGGCCTTTGCCTTTTTACAGAGGAAGTCAACATGCTGATTTGTTTCCTGTGTCAGCGTTTGCTCCAGCACATAATGTGACATGATGTGGTGCAGATAAGAAATAAGGTGACTTTTTGATACCCAACACTGATTGCTGCCAAAACAAAGTCAAGGGAAATATGAGAACAAAAAACAACAAGACAAGGACCTAAAGAAGTGAGAGCAGTTATGAGTGTTGGGTTTGTTTTTGTAAATTGGAATTGGGCATGTTTATTTCTCTTTAGATTATAAATATTTGTAGTGAAAAATTCACTATTGATATTGCACTATTACTATTTTTCGAATCCCTTTTTGATTTTGACACGCCAAAATACAACAAAGACCTTGTCCAGGTTACATTTCACTGCACATTTCACCATATATCACGTTAGTGATTCAGCTGATCCACATCTACCTATAAGAATTTGACGCCCATCACTACTTAATTATATGAGGTCCATTCAGTATTATTCAGCAGCTTATTGCTTTGCTCAGGAGCTAATTGGCCTCCTCCATCCCCAGCTCCTCTTCTTGTCCACAGTCAGAACTTGGCATTCAATATTCTTCATTGAGTCAGACTCTTTATCCTCAATCATGTTGTTGTGTGTATATATATATATATATATATATCAGTGCCGTCAAAATTAGCGTGTTAACGCAGGTGATTAATTTTTTCAGTTTAACGGCGTTAAATTTTTTTAACACAGTTAATGTAGGGGCGGAGCTAGGGTTGGCAGCCCCCCACACAACTGCTGCTTCTGTCTCTTTTTTCTTTTTTCTAGAATTGCATTTATTTAGACGCAGAATGCGCCAGAGGTATGATAGGGCCCTACGAGTATTCAGATACGCGTCATGTTCAGCAGTGGCAGCTCTTAAAGTAATAGCAGCCAAATAACCTAATAACCCAGCTGCTGTGATGTCTTTTAATCAAAGAACAAAAGAAAAAATAGGTTATCAATAACTTTAGGTCTCAATTATACTGTAATGTTGAATGGCTATAGTCAATGGATAAATATTGGGGAAAAAAAGAGCAATTTCCTAGAGACATCAGTAGTATTGGTATCAGTGATACTCACCTTTGGATGCTATTAAACAAATATTTAAAAAATACTGTCTTTACATTATTTCTACATAAATTTGAAGATTGAATGTGAAATTATTGCAATATGAAAGTATATTTAAAACCTTTAAAGTTAGGTGAAATGAATCGCGATTAATTTCAGAAAAATGTGTGATTAATTCGTTTTTTAATCGATTGACAGCACTAATATAAACTGATTCAAAAAATGTATAAAACCTGTATGGAAAGCCAGTACACTAATATAAAATCATTCAAACACAGTCTATTTTTCAGGCCAAAGAAAGTGACTCAGAATACTGAATGTGGGTGTAAAGTGTACTGTTTGTAATGTTACACCTTCATATTGTCCTATTATTGTGCTACAGAGCATCCATTAATCACGCAGTGGCAGATGTCTTCTAGATAATCACCTGCTTTAGAGTAATGCTTCAGATCTTATATATTGAAGTGTAGTTATTTTGGTTTAATAACTGTCTGTTTTAGGAGCGTGATGATGAAAGGCGAGCAGAGCTGATGCTGAAGCAGGCGGATCGTCTGGACTGCAGACAGTTTGTCACTCCCAAAGATGTGGTGGCAGGAAACCATAAGCTCAACATGGCCTTTGTAGCCAATCTTTTCAACATGTACCCGGCCTTGAACCAACCCACCAGTAATGGCATTGATTATGCAATTGAGGGTGAGTTGCTTTATTTTTGTATGTGAATGTGCCAAACATCTGATGCAAGAAAGGTGTTCTGTATGCAGTCTGAGCGTTTCAGAAAGCTTGTTGACTGCCTGTGATGAATGATGCTGCGTTATCTTTGCTCTACATCTGAGCTCACATCCTGTCTGAATTAGCAACCAGATATTTCCTATGATCAAAACAAGAAACATACTCAAACAGCTATATCCATGAAAGCACTTATAATACATTCCTAATGACATACAAGTTTAAAAAGAAGTCCATCATATTATTCTGTAATTTATCCGCCTGTCATAATGGTTGTATTATTCTTATTCTTATTCTTATTCTTATTCTTATTCTTTCTAATACAAAGCCTGATGATGATGATGATGATGATGATGATAATAAAAATATTATTATTACTATTATAATTATTATTATTATTATTATTATTATTATTTCTAACACAAAGCTGAATAATAATAATAAATTATTATTATTATTATTATTATTATTATTATTATTATTATTATTATTATTATTTAGTTAGTTAGTTAGTTAGTTAGTTAGTTAGTTAGAAGATTGTTTCCTAAGATATTTTGGAGCATATGTTTTTTCTTATAAAATTATCTGTGTGCAGAAAATAATAATAATAATAATAATAATAATAATGATAATAATGATAAAAATGTATTATTATTATTATTATTATTATGATTATTATTTCTAACACAAAGCTGAATAATAATAATAATAATAAATTATTATTATTATTATTTATTTAGTTAGTTAGTTAGTTAGTTAGTTAGTTAGTTAGTTAGTTAGAAGATTGTTTCCTAAGATGTTTTGGAGCATATGTTTTTTCTTATAAAATTATCTGTGTGCAGAAAATAATAATAATAATAATAATAATAATAATGATAATAATGATAAAAAAATTATTATTATTATTATTATTATTATTTCTAACACAAAGCTGAATAATAATAATAATAATAATAATAAATTATTATTATTATTATTATTTATTTATTTAGTTAGTTAGTTAGTTAGTTAGTTAGTTAGAAGATTGTTTCCTAAGATGTTTTGGAGCATATGTTTTTTCTTACAAAATTATCTGTGTGCAGAAAATAATAATAATAATAATAATAATAATAATAATTTATTATTATTATTATTATTATTATTATCATCATTATTATTAATTCATTTATTTTTTAACACAAGGCTTGATGATGATGTGCATAATAATAATAATCATAATAATAATAATTATAATAATAATAATAGTTTTTCTGCACACAGGTAATTTCATAAGAAAAAAAAACAGATGTTCAAAAATATCCTAGGAAACAATCTACTACTAACTTATTATTATTATTATTATTATATCACCCAGCTTTGTGTTAAAAATAATAATATTAATAATAATAATAACAATAGCAATAACTCAAAGAAGTTGAAGAAGTCAAAGAAGAAGTCAAAAAAGACAAAGAAATCGTAGCTCCTTTCTACAGCCCGAGTCGAATTTATAAAACCTGATAACAAATAGGAAGCATTCAAATTTAAAGTGACTTAAAGTGAGGTAATAAGTAAGCTTTCAGGATATTCCGTTATAGGTTGCATTTCATGAAACACATAATTACTGAACTGATCTTATCAAGACCTTGCCTGTTCTTATACTGGCAACTCTGCATTTTTATTGGCGAGTTGAAGCATGTGCAGTGTTCTGAGTGAGCAGCAGGGGGCGTCCGGTGGCTGTACTGCACATGTGTGTCAGCGGGTCACACGTGACATCAGTAATTGGGGTTGATTGGGTTCGTCTCACTTGTCTGTTTATCTCTCCTGTCCTCTTGATCAGATTGTTCCTTTTTCCTCTCCATTCTGTCTCCTTTAATACAGTAGCCTATGTCATCAAGCCTACACAAAAATAGATTTGCCAGAACACGCTTAACTGCCTTTTTTCTTCCATTTACGTTACAAAGAGAGAAAAAAAACGATTATTTTACCATTGTGCCCTTGGCACCATTCATAACGCTATTAATTCAGTCCGCAGCCTGGTTTTATTGTTAATTATGAAGGTCTGTTGTGCAAACTAAGAGAATATTTAGCTCAGAATTATGCAACAGACTATCATCATGTAATCATTCTGGAGCACTTTTATTATTCATATTTAAAGAGCTTTATTAAAAACGTACTTACTAGGAACATATCACGAAAACAGGATTTTCGCTGTACCTTTTTTAGATTTAGCTTCCTCCCTTGTTCACTTGGAATATTTATGAAAACAACTGCAAAACAGCTTAAGATTATTAGCATATGACCACCCACATTTATATATCAATGTTAATCTGTCAAGTCCATATATGGAAATCATAAAGGTACAGCAGAAAAAAATAGCCATTTTAATTCTATGAGAGGTTGGACAGTTTGTACTTAGGTCAGTATAAATATGGACATCCAATTAAAATAGGCAATATATTAAATCTATCTATCTATCTATCTATCTATGTGCATAATGATCCTCAAAATAAATATTTTGACCAGACGTAACACAGTGGTGTGTCTTTGACTACAGGGGAAACAAGAGATGACAGGACATTCAGGAACTGGATGAATTCTCTGGGAGTTACTCCACATGTCAATCACCTGTACAGGTAACAGCCATTTGTTTAGCTTACAGTGATATCACAGTTTTCTACACTGACAGCTTAATTATTAGGACTAATCTTGGCCCTGGAATCAAAATTATTTTATTTTATTCAGAACTGAATGATGGATCTGAAGGGAGGTTGTGAGATGGTGACAGAAATGGCCAAATAAATTAACAAAAATATTTATGTAGTTAGTTTTTTAAAGTATAAAAAAATAATGTAACTTGAATTGAACTAAAATATAGAAATAATGGTGTATACTATGATGTTATATACAAAATATTGTCTTTACATTTACATCACTATTGCTAATGCTTAAACTCCTCAAAGTATTAAATTTGGGTATATACTGTAACTTGTGCATACATTTAGATTTGTATTAATTAATTTAGCTGACCTTTCTTTTCTTTTCTTTTCTTTTTTTTTTTGGTAGTGCTGTAGGAAAAAAAAAAAAGTAAAATAACTGGCAGCACATTACCAGGACATTATTCATTAATTTTATGGACATTTCCGTTAACTCTAAAATACAACCAAATGCAACATTCCAAATTCCAGTAAAACACCTGTAAAAATAGATATATATAAAAATAAATAAATAATATATGGAAAATTCCTTTAAATTACCACAGTACATTTTATTTTATTTTTGTAGTGTAGTAGTAGTAGTAGTAGTAGATTAAATAGGAGTTATTGTTATATAAATAGAGAGATAAAAAGAAGTGGCTGGAATTTTTGGGCTGTAACCATATAACAATATTGTAACATACAATTTCTGCTTTAGATATGAATGAAACCACAAATCATACTATTTATCAAAATAAAGGTGGACTATCGCTTAATTTTTTTAGACTATTAAGTGATGATACATACAGTTTTCATCTGGTGAATGGTATAACAGCCAGATATATAACATGGTGCTATGAAGAAACTTCCTGACAAATCAGCGGTGGTCTGCACCTTTAAATACAACTCATACTGATTCATTGTCTTTACTTGAGCACAACATAAAACATTATAACCAAAAGTGTGAAGTTCATCATTATCATCTTCTTCTCCAGTGATCTGCACGATGGGCTCATCATTCTTCAGCTGTATGAGAGAATCCAGGTTTCTGTTGACTGGACTAGAGTCAATAAACCTCCATATCCAATACTGGGATCCAACATGAAGAAGGTTTGTATTGAAGTTTTATATTTGAGTTTCAGAAGTACAAGAAGCGAATGAATGAGATAAACAACTGGCTCACATTCCAGTCAGATTTATTTTTTTTCTACATCACATTAATAATCGGTCAAAAATCAGTTTGTTTCTGACAGCAAATTAAATACGGCTGTATTGCAACATGTTGAATTTGTGTCCCTGCTGAAATGATTTCCACAGCTGCCTCAGGGTACCGGCTAGCTGCGTTTAGAATTCAGAATGCACGCTTTATTCATCAAAAATGCTATTTATGTATGGAGACCTGCAGTTGTTAGGGTTGAATTATACATGTCATGTTAATTTGGTTGACATATGTTTGTTTTGTAGCTTGAGAATTGTAATTATGCGGTCGCACTGGGCAAAAAGGAAGCAAAGTTTTCCTTAGTAGGAATCGGTGGTGAGAATATCAATGAAGGAAGCTCCATGCACACCCTTGCGTTGGTCTGGCAGCTAATGAGAAGGTACTTTATTTTTATTTTATGGTTTCAACACAATCTCATGACAATTTGTAACTAGTTTACATTTTGCCGAATTTGTGAAAAATTTGTATGAATTTGTATTAATCTAATACATTTTTTTTTTTTCATATCTGCTTACTCCCCACTGAGGGTTTCTTTTAGGGGTGGACCTTTATTTTTTTATCATATATATATATATATATATAATTTTTTTTTTTTTTACATTTTTGTACAAACCAAATTGTACAAATTCGTTTGAAATTACAAACTATTTATGATTAGGTTGAAAGAATTACAACTTGACCCATATGGCAAAAAATGTCCAAAACATATTCCAGATACATATTTCAGATATATTAAACATGTTGTAAACAGAATTGAATTTCAAATTAAAATATAATTTTTAATCCTTCAAATATATTACAAAATATACTTTAAAGGGCAAGGAAACACAAAATTATATACAAAATTTATTGTTTAAAATATATTTTGGCCAGTATAAATAGGTAATATATAAAATGGCCAAATAGAAGAGTTTATTTGCAAAAACTCAAAAATCATGTTTTTTTTTATTCTGCATTCCAATTAATATCAATCAAACTTCAGTTGGGGTGTTTTGATTAAATGATAATAACTTAATAAAAAATTTAAATACACAACTAACTAACACAATAAAACACAATAAAAACATGATTTATGAAAATAAACTCTTCATATTTATATAGCCCAAAAAAAACATACCGCAGACTTTAGTGTCACATAATTCTTCAGAAATCATTCTAATATGCTTATTTTTATTTAAGCAGTAATACATTTTTTCCCCCAGGATTCTTTGATGAATAGAAAGTTCAAAAGAACAACATTTATTTGAAATAAAATTTCTTTTGTAATATTGAAAATGTCTTTACTGTCACTTTTGGTCAGTTTAATGCATTCCTGCTGAATAAAAATATTAACTTATTAAAAAAGAACCTATATAAACTGACATATATAAACTATATATCTGGAAATATATTTTTTTGCCATATGGAGATGGTCATGTCATGGTCACATCTATTTTTGTTGAATATTTGTGACATATTAATTTAGTCTGTTCATTACAATGAATAACTCTTACAGGTACACACTGAAGGTTCTGTCTGACATCGGTGATGGGGAAAAAGTCAGTGACCAAGTTATTATCGACTGGGTGAACAACACCTTAAAACAAGGCCAGAAAGACTCGTATATTAACAGCTTCAAGGTGAATCCCATTCAAAATCAGTGAACTCCATATCAAACATGCCTAAGTTTAAATGTTTTTTCCCTTAAACCTTCTATTTAATGTATCATTTAGGATAAATCAATCAGCACTAGCCTGCCAGTGATTGATCTGATCGACACTATCATGCCCAAAGCCATCAAATATGAGCTGGTGAAGACCGGCGACCTGACACCAGAGGACAAGCTAAACAATGCAAAGTAAGTTCCCCCCACGGCTCCTCATAAACTACCCTGATACATATCTGACGCCAAATTGCCTGTTGTCTCGCCACCAGCAACCTTATCCGTATCTCTGCTTCCCACTCGCAGATATGCAATCTCAGTGGCGCGAAAAATCGGAGTCAGGGTGTACGCCCTGCCCGATGACCTTGTGGAGGTTAATCCCAAAATGGTGATGACGGTGTTTGCATGCCTTATGGGAAGAAGCCTGAAGAAAGTAGATGGCTGACCTTTCTTGAAGGACGCCATCAGAGAGCACAACCCACACTTTGCACTTTTTCTTCCCTTCTGCCTCATTCACCAATACTTTCATGCATTTGTTTTTTAAATGAAGATTTCCTCTTTGATTAATTGACCTTCTATTAATTAAATTTCCCTAATCGTTTCATTTCTCCTAGCTAATATGCTACGTGTAGATTAATCAAAGATGATGTTATTTTCTTAAAGGAACAGTTTATCCAAAAATGAAAATTTGCTGAAAATGTACTCACCGTCAGGCCATGCAAGATGTGGATGAGTTTGTTTCTTCATCAGAACAGATTGATCATACATCACTTGCTCAGAAATGGATCCTCTGCAGTGAATGAGTGCCGTCAGAATGAGAGTTCAGACAGCTGATAAAAACATCACAACAAACCAAAAGTAATCCACAACACTCAAGTCCATCAATTAATGTCTTGTGAAACAAAAAGCTGCATGTTTGTAAGAAAAAATCCATTATTAAGACACTTCTGGCCAAAATACATGTCTATAATCCATAATAACACTGTGAAAAAGTCTCCTGTTGTCCTCTCACATCAAAATCCACTGACATATTTATTTAGAACTGTTTTTGCTTGTAAACAGTCTGTGCATATTTCTCTCCTGATTCAGACGAGATGACTTTTTCACAGAGATTGAGGACTCGTGTTTAGCCGGAAGCAATGATTTCAAGTTAAACATGTCTTGATGGATTTGTTTAGTACAAACTAACTTTTTTAAAGTTTGTGGACTATTTTTATCAGTGGTACGGACTCTCATTCTGACGGCACCCATTCACTGCAGAGGATACATTGGTGAGCAAGTGATGTAATCTGTTCTGTTGAAGAAAAACACTCAGATGACCCGAGGGAGACGGAATCTTAAGGAAATTTAGATTTTTGTGTGAACTATTCCTTAATAATTGTTTTGATTTATTCAGTGACTCATTAAAATGATTCTTTCAGTTGAGCCAGATTGTAAATAGTTGGATATTTTTACATTGCGTAAATAAAGGTGCCCACAAGAAATATTTGAGCCATGTAGATATCTGCACATTCATTCAGTTTGTTATTTAATCAGGCTTAGATGCAACTGGCAACCTGTTTTGGCTTACAGACCCACATTTTGGATGCCAGTCTAAACAATATTTGCTCATCCAGAGAAGCGCATTGTAATTCAGAGGAGGATATTATACAGTGAAATTTGAGTCGAAAGCAGAACAAATGCCAAAATCGAAATCTGCTCTCCAAATAGACAGAAATAATAATTAAACCAGCATCCACATCATTTAACAGTGGCCAGAAATGTATTTATAAAAGCAAACACTTTCCTGGAGTCTGCCTCCTACATTCTTACATTCATCACTGCCACTGTCGAGTGAGTCCAGCTCTCCTCTAGAGAGAGTCTCTCAGTGTCACTGTGAAATTCCAGATGTGTTTGAGTTTCTGGGATCATTTCAGCCGAGCTGAGTGTTCCCCTTTGACAATTCTACCATCACGTAGAGCTACGCTCGATTTCACCCAGGTGAATACTGGAAGCCCCCTCTGGGCACAGTGGATTCACTTAACAATGTGCCTCATTCTCTCTACTGCATTATATTAATGTAGAGAAACACTAGCAGATCTCAGTATTTAAATGAGTTTGCTGCCCAGTTTAAATGCCAAAGTAGAAAATGATCTGCCGTCTTTGCAAAGCAAATCTCAAATCTGATATATTTTTAAAATGTAAATCATATTAGTTATTCAGTATACAGTGTATATATATATATATATATATATATACACATGCTGCTGTTTTCCAAAAATTACATATAAGTAAATACAGCAATAACAATAGATTTGATGTTGTTTGGTATTATTTCGTTTTATAATATCAATGTTTCAAAAGGTGATTAAAAATGATCAGAATTAAGCTGATCCCCTCAAATACTGAGTAAGCAATTGTTAAAGTTAGCTTTCATTTCCATCCTATTTTCCTTGTCAGAATTTGAATAATCCAGTTATAAATCAAAAATATTCGGGGGAAAAAAGACCGTTATACTCTTTTAAACAAATGTTTCCCTAAATTACAACAAAAGCTTTCATTTTTTTTAATGGTTTCAGAGTTCAAATAACAGGAATGACTGAGGATATTTTTGTAGTACCCTCAGCTGACATAATACCAATTTTACAGTGCACTTCATTTTGACAACATTTCATTTTGTCATCTTCTAGCTTCATTCACTCATTACAACACTAGATAGATTAGATAAATGTCAGATTCAAAGGTCAACATGTCCAGATCTCCTGGAGCGTAAATGTCACCACTCCGCAGCTACTGCAAATGACAGAGTGTGTGTTGTAGTGAGTGCTTTCATTTATATACAGCGTTTCTAGAAAGCTCTGCAACAGTTCAGCTCTTCGGTTGAACTAAATTTGAGGGAATCATTGATTCATGTGGTCAAGGATATTTAAAACACAATGGAAGTCAAATTATGATCCTCAACATAAAAAAAAAACATACAAACTGAAGATTTTTTAAATGTTATATTGGAGTAAATGTGCTTCAGAAAAAAATTAGACCACTGTTAAATATTGAAAGAGTCCTTCAAGTATGAATGTTATCAAAACATGTCATGGAGGTGACCTGTGCACATTAGCAGCGTATATTTTTCAGCACTCCCAGATCCCGTTGCTTCTTGGTTTTGAAGGCCATCGCAAAGTTATGAGGAGACACAATACCTTGTCCCTGTTCATCTGTCTGTCCCATGACAATGTAGTTAAGCCCTGAAAACAAACAAATGAGTCAATTAATGAAATGCCAGTTTCGCATGTTGCTCAATGTTTCAGCGGTTCCGCTTTGACTTTGTTTGGAACCGCTGACAAAGCAAAAAACAGGAAATGTCTTAACTGAATACATTGCTTAATATTAAACGGAAAGTTCACCCAAAAATGTCATCATTTACTCAACCTCAAGTTGTACCAAACCTGTATTAGTTTCTTTCTTCTGTTGAACATAAAAGAAGATATTCTGAAGATTGTTGGTAACCAAAACAACTCTTCTTTTGTGTTCAGCAGAAGAAAACATTCATACAGGTTTAGAACAACCTGAGGGCGATTTTCATTTCTGGGTGAACTATCTCTTTAACTTATTGGTTATTGAACTATTGTATAAAAGCTGTATCACAATGTTACTCCAATAACATTTGGGTAACATTATTTTAATGTGTCCTTGTTACACGTTACATGTACTTACTATTATAATAACAATAATAATGCAAGTAACCCTAAGCCAAACCTCAATCCTAACCCTAACCATATAGTAAGTACATGTAGTTAATTAATATTACTCAATACTTAAATGTATAATTGCACTGTAACAAGGACACCTTAAAATAAAGTGTAACCAAAACTTGTGTTGTATAATAAAATGTATTTGCAATATATATGCAATAGTAATAATGAAGCTGCAATTTAGTACTTTTAAAATATTACCATTAAATATTATATCAAATAACAAACTACAGTTAAAATTACAATTACTTTACATGTGTAAACATCTTTAAACATTTGTGTTACATCTTTAAAGTATGACAAAGTTTATTAAACTTTGACAAATTTTGACATTAAAAGTGTACTGAGTGTTAAGAAACAGTCATGAAATTGTACGCTCTTTAAGAAGAATTATTTGTCCATTTAACTGCTTTATAACAGAAGAACACAGCTATGTTGATATAAGGTCATAACACACTTTTTTTCATGTGATATTGCCTTTGTATAATGTGAGGCAAAGCATATACAGTAATATTTTGTTTATTCCCTTGCGTTTCATTTCAACAAAAGTTCCACTACAAATGATTAATGTTAAACTGTTCCTCTGAACTGCCAAAAGCTGTTCCTGCATATTTCAACACACATTCCTCTATGGCACATTTCTAGAAATTACCCTCAAAACAAAACAGTTGCTTTGCAGAGTTTCCGAGCAGTGGCTTAATATTTCGACACTAAGTGAGCTGAGGTAAAGCATGGCACAATAAAGTCACATACCATCCATGTGGTTGAAGAGAATTATTATTCTAGCTGTCCGTGATTCAAGGAAACCAACTGAGACTCTCTCCTGAGCGAGCTTAAGTTACACACCGTGACGCTGAAATGGCATATCCTGCCTGAAATATCTCAACACCACAAATGGAGCCAAAGGACTTTGGGGGAGCTTGAAATTTGCAAACTATCACCTTCCAAAATCCACCTCAATGAACTCTAAACATCTGCTGGACTCGCGGGGTGTTAGTTTAGGCTGTGATGGTTTCAATTAAAATGATTAAGGTTGGAAGTTCTGTAGATCAAGGTCAGTGTAAAGATACTCGCCTCTTCTGACCAGAGGGCATTTTTTACAGAGGACCGTGACTTTGGTGCTCATGGTCTTCCCAGCCTGTTGGATGGCTAAACTTCCTTCCTTATAAAGGTGCAGGATGGAGAAGGTGGCGAGGACGCTGCGGTCCCTCATGGCTGCTGAGATAAGGGTGGCGGTAATCACTGTGGGGGAAAAAAAGACTGGATATTCACCGAATCATGGTTTCGTCTTTGAACAATTGCATAAAATGCATGTGCATGGTAATGTAGAAAATACGTATAGTTCTGCTATGCATGCTGCCATTTTTACTGTGCTCAGCAGCTTTACTGCCACTGCAGTTAAAAAAAAGAGCTGAGTCTCAGTATCAGCCTGAACACATTTTCCATCTATAAGCATTATTAAAACAGAGATGGAGACTAAGAGGTTTAGTTAACTTTTAAAACTAGCATAGTGCATTATTTCTGCGAATAGAATTAGGTTTACATCACTTTTATGTGTTATATCTCTAAGCAACTTGTTTGGTAATTACAAATTATTTTATTATATCAAGTTATTATGAAGTGATAACAATACACTACTGGTCAAACATTTAGGATAATTGCAATTTCTTAGCAATTTCTTGTTTTTGATGTTTTTTATGCTCACCAAGGCTGCATTTATTTGATTAAATATATTGTGAAATATTATTACAATTTAAAATAACTTTTCTGTTTTAATATATTTTAAAAAGTCATTTATTCCTGTGATGCAGAGCTGAATTTTCAGCATCATTACTTCAGTCTTCAGTGTCACATTATCCTTCAGAAATTTTTCTAATATGCTGCTTTGGTGCTCAGTTATTATTGGTAATCAGTTATTAATAATGGTTTTTAATATTATTAATGTTTTTTCTGCTTAATACATTTGTAAAAAGAGTTCATAGAACAGTATTTATTTGAAATAAAAATCTTTTGTAACATAAATGTCTTTACTTTCACTTTTGATCAATTTAAAGCATTCTTGCTGAAAAAGTATTACACTTTTTTTTTTTTTGTTAAAAGCATACTTACCTCAAAATTTTGAATGGTGCATCACAGTTTCCACAAAAATATGAAGCAGCAAAAAGTGATTTCAACATTGATAATAATAAGAAATGTTTCTTTAGTAACAAATCCGTCTATTAAAATGATTTTTGAAGGATCATGTGATGCTGAAATTCAGCTTTGCACCACAGGAATAAATGACATTTTAAAATATGTTCAAAAAGAGTTGTTAAAATGTTTACTTGTACCGTATTTTTGTATTCATAGCAAATAAATGCAGTCTTACGGAGCATAAGAGACTTCTTTCAAAAACATTAAAAACAATCGTTTTTTTGTTTTTTCAAAAATTTTACCAGTAGAGTATTTTTCCTCAAATATAATTTTGATAAACAGTAGTCCAGATTTTTTAAAAGAAAAGGATACTTCATAGCTAAACAAGACTAATTTGTTTAATGGTTTTGTAAAAGCCCTGAATGTGTGAAAAACTCAGGAATGTGGTGAATATTGATGCCCGAAGAAATTCTGAGAATTCCTGCTGTTATTTGGGTTTGCAAAAAGCAAGAACGCATTTAAACCAAACAACGGCCACTTACCAAAGTTACTAGAGCAGTAATGGCTTTCAATTGTTCCAGTCCTTTTGCATTTCTGCTTGCAAAGACCCTCTGAATATGTAAGGGCTTTTTTGGAAAAGAGAGTGGAAAGATTAGCTTTAATAATGCCCCGCTACAGTATGTACTTATACACTAAAATGGAGTATAAAACACAGCAAAAGTCACATACATTTATTTCTGTTAAACCACTTTAGTTACCAAATAGAAGCACATTAGTCTTCCCATGTGACCGAACTAATGCGTTCCATATGAACCAAACATAATAAATCTTCAATACATTCCAATGTCATTACCTACACACGTTTATTCCCATAATGTACAGCAGTTTTACACCGTGCCGCTACTTGCATTTTTCATTTGAAATGAAACCTTCTGGAAAGTGGGCTGTGGACTGACCTGCGGGCGGTGTGGTGGGTGGGATAGTGCTCACGGGGGTGAGAGGGGCACTGGCTGTGCTGAGACTCCGTGATTTAAAGCGGTAATGGCCGATGAATCCATCCGCAGTTAGACTCAGGTCTGACAGGAACATGATGAAGAGATGATTGCCATCAGAATAAATTGGCCTACGAGACAAAAGAAATAAATAATGTTTGAAATTACCATATATCCTTCCAAGTATCTCTGAAAAATAAAAGTTTTATCGACCATGTGGACACACTTTATTAATCATAAAGAGGTTTTTAGGTGTACCTGAAAGAAGAAATTGCATTGACTGATTAAATGTATGCTGCCGTTCAAAATTTTGGCACAATTCAAATTTGTTTTTGAAAGAAGTCTCTCATGCTCAGTAAAGTTGCATTTATTTCATCAAAAATACAGTAAAAACAGAAATATTGTGAAATATTTTTACAATTTAAAATAACTGTCTTCTATTTAAATATAATAAAAAATGTAATTTATTCCTGTGATGCAAAACTGAATTTTTAAGCAGCCATTACTGTCACATGATCCTTTACAAATCATTCTAATATGCTGATTTGGTACTCAGTTATTATCTATTATTATTAGTGCTTAATTATTAATAATGGTTTTTATTATAATTTGTTATCAGTGCCAGAAAGAGGTTTTGCTGCTTAATATTTTTTTATCGAAACCACGATACGTTTTTTAAAGGATTCTTTGCTGAACAGAAAGTTCAATTAACAGCACTTATTTGAAATTTTACGTGTCCTTTCTGAACAAAAGTAATGATTTCTTTTTTCTTACTGACCCCAAACTTTTGAATGGTAGTACATTACAGTTTTCACAAAAATTTTAAGCAGTACAACTGTTCAACATTTAGAATAATAATGTTTCTTGAGCAGCAAATCAGCATATCATAATGATTTCTGTAGGATCATATGACACTGAAGACTGAAGTAATAGCTGCTGAAAATTCAGCCTTACCATCACAATAATAATTTACACTGTAAATGTAAATGTATTTAAATAGAAAACAGTCATTGTAATAATATTTACTGTTTTTTTTCCCCAAACAAATCAAATAAATGCAGCATTGGTGAGCATGACAGACATCTTTCAAAAACATTCCAAGCTGCTGAGCAGTAATGTAGACCTATCACACACTCAAGGAAGATTCTGTATTAAACAGCGAGGCAAAATGCAATAATGTTGCATCAACCATTGAAAAATCCATATCAGTCTAAATACTGGAGGTAAATGGCGTATTGGTGCATATTATGCAATGGACTGAGGGTCTCACATGGGTGGGCTGTCTCCACAAAACTTGCCGATCTTCCGTGACTCGTCCGTTTCTCCACCATTAAACACAGCCACATGGTCATAGCGGCAGTAGCTGTCTCTCTCCACATCAAACTTCTCAAACTTCAGCTCAATGATCTGAGAGGGAGAAGATACTTTGCAGTTTAAATAAGTTATCTAATACTCATCCTGTCAAGGTGCTGTCAGTGATGCATGACTTGTAACATGATCTGAAAAGCACCGAAATGATGAATTATCACCTGGTCTTGAGGAGCAACAATATGCCAGGAACACGTTACTCCTGCTGGGTAGTCTTTATCTGGCCAGTTGGGGGTCTTTATCGTCCCAGAGGGTTTGTCTATAAGACCCCCACAATACCGGTCACCTGCCATGAACAAGCTTTAGATATTATTTGGATGACATAGAAAAAATACAGATTTGAGCCAAAATCTGCTAAAGTGGTAATAATTTAACAACCGTTTTGGGGTCTGTAGTGCAGTATTTAAAAATTATTTATAGAAATTTAAATGTGCATTTACAGTGCACTAAACTAGACTAGACTATATACAGTACCCTATTTTTCAGAGGATTCAAATGACCTGATGAGCAAAATAAAGCATAGTCAAGCTATATTTAAATAACAGGGAAGGGCCACTTTCTATATTTGGATGGTAATGAGTTGGTAGTCTCCTTACCTCTTTCATTTAGGCGAATCGCTGAGTATACAGCAAGGAAACCACTCCCAGCTGTGTTGGCATCTGACACCATGACCACTTGCATCTTGTTTCCATTGGTGACCAGCGCTCCGGGTTTGGCGGTACCACAGAAGCGGCCGAGACGCTGCCCATTTATGTGGCCATCGTATACATCAACAAAGTCATATCTGCAAAGACTATCACTCTCAAGATCCAGAGCTCTGAACAAGAGGGAGACAACCCTCCCTTGAGGAACCTGAAGATGGTTAATTAAAAAGAGTCAAAACAGTTTCATAAAAAATGGCATAAAGATGTAAAATAGTTACATTTTATTGTGAGATCAGACTGAGAAGTGTAAAGAATACAATATTTTAGCATGAATATCTACCCACAATCTAAATATTTCCACAGCTGATGCTAAATTTACACTGCAAATATGGCACAAAGCACTTTGTCTTTACTGTTTAATGCTCCTCAGAGGTGCCATAAATTAATTTACACAGATACAAATAGAACTGTATGCTTTGATATTAGGGGTTGAGGTGGGTCAGAGCAGGCTTAATTTGAATAGGCTTTTATGCAGCATTACGTTTTTACATAGACTTTTAAGCAGGCACAGAGCAGCCTTAACTCTGCTGTGTAAAGATGAGTTTCAGTTGCTCAAAAGACATAAAGACAACACCGCATGAAAGCCTGGCTAAATAATGCCAACTCTGACCCACCTCAGCCTCTAATATCAAAGTGTGTATGGTTATCATTGCTGTATAAATGCATTTGTGCCACCTCTGAGCAGCTTTAAACATTCTGTGTAAAGATACCTAAATGCCAATTCAGAAGCACTTTTGCAGTGTAAATTTGGCATTAGTCTCCAAAAATCTTATTAGGTCACAGCTAATTTAAAAAATAAATAAATCAAAAAATCTAATTCATTAGAAATGCTAGTGAGTAACTCATCCAACGCATCTGTGCTACGGACGTCAATGATAGTTCAAATCATGCGGCTCGTTAAGGTGTGCTGCCAGTGTGTGCTGTAACTTTAATAAGCAAAGAGAATTACATTTTTGCAAAAAGAATTACATGGTAAATGATAAAATGGTAAAAAATTATATAGAATTACATTGAAGGAACCCAGAATATGGACCAAAACAGAGGCTTGGGGCAGTAAGCAACCACCCAGAACACTCCACAACCGCCTAGCAACACCCTAGCAACTAAAACAATGTGATAAAAACCACTAGTAATTACTAAGCTTATTTATTTGAGAGACAGAGAGAGAGAGAGAGAGAGGGAAAATATTCATGGTGGGAAACATTTTCTTTGGCAGAAATGACATTTAAAGACTGATATCTCCCACACATCTGTCCTTACAGTAATTCTCCACACACATTTGTTGTTGGGCGGGTAGACACCGGGATACCCCTGACTCCCAATCAGTCCTGTGTCTCCAGTAAAGTTTCCGCCACATGTAAAAACTGGTCTACAACAGGGACATATGGGAAAGCACATAGTTTAGTTTGGAACTCATCAGGACTTCAGTGCTCGTATTATAGCCTACTGTAACTATGCGCACCATAAGTAGTATTTCATATTAATGAACAACATCACACTTCATATTTTTTGATTTGCTATTGTAATAAATTAGCAAACAATATAACAGGAAATACATGTATAATGTTACAACAAACCTCCATCGTATTCTTTATTCGTAAAAACTATCACGTCAGAGATTTAAATGCTTTGTGGAGCATGATACGATACAGTGTTCCCAATATTTATTTAGTAATTTATTTCCACATACCTTCGATGTCGTTGCGTGAAAATGACGCTGAACAGGAAAGTGCTCGCGATGATCCAGATTATAATCCTCATTGTATGAGGCGCGTTTGAACAAATGTGACATTCAGAGAGAAAGAGTAAATTCTCAAGAGATATTATACTGCTGACCGACTGACTGCTGCCTATGAATGTGCTGTTTGTTCTGCGGGAGCTGCAGGGAGCAGTTTCCCTAAAACCCTGTAAGTGAAGGCAACTCGTGTCACATTCACGTAAAAAGTATTGTGGAGGTAGTGAAATTTACAGCTGCTGCTGTACTTTTCTTTTATTAGTAGCTTAAACTCCAGAATGCGTTTAGATAATGCAAAAGCCTATATGCAGTGTAATATCAGGGATTTAAATGTTTTGAGCAAAATATTTAGTAGGCTACTTCACGTGTGTAATTCGACTTTTCCTCCGTATACAATATTTGTTTTTAAAATAATAAAGTGTAGGCTATTTAATCATCTGATTTACTTCATTTCACTTCACGCTGATGGAAGACCACTAGATGTCTACCTTGCACAAGATTTTATCAAACTTGATGCGTTTTCCTAGTGTACTTTAATATGGCCAAACTACGTCATGTAATAGCTAATTATAATTTCTGAACAGCACCTCGGCTTAGACCAATAAATAGTAAATAATATATAAGTGGAATCTAGTCAGATTAATCAGAAATTAGTTAAAGATCAAACAATAAATTGCCCCGTTGAAGACCCCTGGCCTATATTTACGTCTTTCAGTTGTTTATCTGTTATGGTTGCAGTTTTTGATTTGTTTCTGATTTGCTATTATAAAAATGTATTGATTGTTGACGTATCATATACTGTAAAACGCAAACCCAGCATGGGTTGAAATTCCAAAAGCAGTCAAAGGGGTTGTTTTGCATTTCAAGTAACATGAACATGGTGTTACCAGTAACCAGATGCAATACAACTAAATGCTATTATGTTTTTAGGTTTTATGAGCCCGAGTCTTCCCAGAGGAAAACTTTATTGCTCCAAAGTTGCTCTTTCATAACTCAGGAGATGAGTTCTCATTTTGGTTTCATTTAGATATTAACTTAAAAATGATTTTACAAGTAATAAAAAATAAGCACATGAGACAATCACTAACAAACAGTAGGTGTATAAATGTATATGTTGTATAGATCTTGTATCGAAGTTTGCAGTGTTGGGATCTCTTCTGAAAGCCTGTTGGAGTCATATTAGTGTCGTCTGTTTCTCCGAAGAAAATCCTGAGACTTCTCAGAAGTCTCCATTTGCTTTCTAATTAATCTCTTTGTCATCTAGGAGAACCTATTAAGATATTTAAAAAGATCTCATTTATTATTTTTCTCTCCCATGTGCTCTTCTAATTCTGAACAGATTGAATTGCAAGGCACAGCGTGGTCCTTCTCGGAAAGACAACAACCCTTATCAGAGAGCAACATGTGGGAGGAATTCTTGCTTTACTCTGAATATTACATACAGATTTGAGCAATTTCCTGCTGACCAAATGTTTGTTGATTGCCCTCTAGCATAACGTGGCCCACCGCAAAATGAGGATAAGTGATTTTTACGACGCACTTACAAGGCTTTATTTATTGTACTTGTCTCTGAGCCCTGGCACCGCCTTTGAATCGGCCTCTGGCACCACAGACAAGGGCTTCCATTTGGGCTGTAGCCATTCTGTGGATTAATATCGGGTTTAATGGAACGAGATGTGGCCATACAGCCAAGTGGGTGACATATAATTCATTAATGCAAACTGTTGGCCCAAGGGAACGCACTGACCTAGTAATA
>JAFVLL020031496.1:0-10955 GCA_021397915.2 Tor tambroides
TTGGAGGATCCGCTCACTACCCCGTGCGGTCACGTCTTCTGCGCCGGCTGCGTGCTGCCGTGGGTCGTCCAGCAGAGCAGCTGCCCGGTCAAATGCCAAAGGATCTCCACCAAAGAGCTCAACCACGTCCTCCCTCTGAAAAACTTAATATTAAAGTTAGACATCAAATGTGACAATCACGCGCGGGGCTGCGAGAAGATCGTCAAACTCCAGCATCTGGCGGAGCACGCGGAGATGTGCGATTACTCCCCTGCCAAATGTAGGAATAAGGGCTGCAGCGAAGTGCTGAACCTTAAAGATATGGATGCTCACATGCGTGAATCGTGTGATTACAGAGCGGTCGGGATATGCGACAGTGGATGCGGATTGATGCTCACTCATAAGGAGCAGAAGTTGGACAACCACTACTGTTTGAAAGCCCTCAAAGCGCACAACGGCGCGCTGCAAGGGAAAGTTATCAGCTTGGATAAGGAGCTGAAGAAACAAGCTCTCAAATCGACTAAAAGAGAGAAATCACTTTTGGCTCAACTGTCGGCGGTTCATAACGAGCTTCAGATGACAGCTCTGAAGTATCAGAAGAAATTCACTGAATACAGCGCCAGGATTGACTCGCTATCCAAGAGCCTCTCTCCACCGTGTAAGGTAAGAGAACAACATTGACAACAGCTTAATAACTCTTACAAATATTTACCACGGTAACCATAGTTTCACTGTCATCAAATAAACAAATAATTAGCCTACAGTCAAACTGCCTGAAACGATTCTGAAAGTAGGTACTTGAATGAAATCTCGTCATAATTTGTAGCAGTTTTACAGTACTAATTATGTTTTGTTTTGTTTTTTAGCAGAAATTGTGGTTACCATGGTACATTTTTAAGCCAGGTTATGAGAACAATGCTTCCATAACATGGAAGCTGTTTTTGTATTTTGCTGTTTTTTTTTTTTTTTGCTCTAATTTTCGATTAACAATGTTTTAATGTGCTTTTGTTGTTTTTGTTCTTTCTTCCTATTTATATAGACTTTTATAGTCAGAGTTGTTAAGCTTTAAACTCTGTATCTAATTACATTTAAAAGATATCAATCGAGGATTCCTAATCGGTTGTGATTGGGCTGCAGGTAATCACAGCCCTGTTGACATAACTTGTCGATTGCTAGTGTGATATTGCTTTTTATAGTTCTAGAAACAGGCTTGGACAACTAATTAATATCCAGTGACTTACATTTCAGCCAAATTTGGATAGTGACTTCGTATATTTCTTCTCCGCCAACGAAAATAGCTCCAAACCAGGCCAAAGTAAGCAACTCGCATACATAAACCATGGCCTTGAATAGAATTTATGAGTGGAGCGGAGCGACCAACGTTTCACGTCCGCGCTCAAAGCGTTAACAATCCATCGACTACAGCTACACTCCGACTTTTCCATTTCACTACGAAAGAAACCCCACTTTGAGCGATTTTGGAGGCAGGGGAAACAGGGTCGCGCCGACTTTCAAAAAATCGTAACTCACTGTAGACAAAACTGAAGTTCAAATTTTAGAATTATTGATGTTTACATTCAGACTCTGTGGGAATGTTAATATTATATGCTTTCTTGTTTGTTGATATTAATGTAACATTTCTTTTTGTTGCAGTATAAACAGGTTTTTTGATTGGTCATATTTTTGATGTCATGATTTCCTCCAGCCCTGAAATACACCTCGCTAAAGTTGGCTTTAAATGTAGACTACATTGTTTTAATGGTAGTGTAGTGTTATAGTTTAGTGTCAGTTTCTGTGTAGAAAACATGTTACATAGTGTGCGACATTTTAGGCATTTGAAAACCTTAATTAAATTGAGTACATTTAGACAGAGCTGCTTGAGGTCTTGTTGCTCATGGAAAACTCAAGAAAATTTCCAAAATAGGTGTTACATTAGGACATTAGACTTAAAATGGTAGCATATTTAAACCATGAGATAATAAAATTTAACAAAAGTGCAGTATTTTATTCATTCCTAGTTGACACTGCCCAAATTCTGATGTACTAAGTAATGGTAATACAGTGGTACTTCAGTGTATACTTTGTACTCCAGATGCTAAAAAATACTTTGGCACATGGCCAGATTTGAAGATTTTTTTTCTTCTTTTTTTAACTATGACACTTTTTCCTTGCCATGCCTTACATCAAGTGCTGTGACATCGTCTGGCATGTGTGATGCCCTTCAGATTAGCTATAATATATTCTCACCTCAGGACACCATCGGAGCATGGAAAAATGTCAGTGAGTTACACTTGTGACAGATAACCTCCCTTGACCGCTCTATGAAGGAGCACAAGATCCTAAGGCAACCTCCCAATGAGTGAACATGTTTATGGGCTCTGAATGATGTCTTAGTGCCAGTGACTGCCTTCCTGCTGGGGAATGTAGTCTCTCTTGCTGTTCCCATCACATGGTTCATCAGTCAAGTGAGTTGAAGCAACGCAGGGCTAGGAAAAGGAGGGCGATGATGGGGAGCTGACATTTGCAGGATTGGGCCTGTCTGCTGAACGCTGGGCTGTTGATCCAGCTGCTCTAGAGGAGAAAAAAATGATATCACAAGAGTTTTCAAATCAGCACTAGAGCATTTCAGCATGAATTATGCAGTATATATGCACATGTCTGTTTGATTTCACAATTCAAGAGAATTTATTCTTTAGATGAGTCATGCTCTGACATCATTCCACACATTTGTATTATTTACCAAGCTGCCCTGTTCTAGGGCAGTAATCAAACTGAATTATATTAGCAGAAAACCACTGACTAAACCAAACAACAGTGATGTGCATTTATTTTAAGTGGAGTCGCTGCCTTCTACGGATGTTGTTTCCCGTGGAATTATGGGACTTGTTCCCATGACCTGATCCAGTGGGGTGCATTCCTCACTAGGAGGGCATACACTGCATACACTCAGCAAAGATAGTAAAGAGGACATTGTATATGCATGCCATTGATGTCTGTATTATATTTAGACACTGTATTCTGTGGCCCACAGAAATGACAGCTGCTTTAGTCACTGATCCTATGCAGTGCGAGGAATAAAATGCTGACACCACTCGTTTCTCCACATTCTGTCGTTCATCTGTTGAGAGAGCCGTTTGCTGCAAATGTATTAATATACTCGACCAAATGAGCAGGGAACAAGGCATTAACCCTTAAAGCCGCCAGCCACTTGACAGCTCCTTTTCCAAGATGCTTTAAGCTTAGAAGAATTATATAGATTGCAGAACATGATGTTTAATGACTCTTAACAGGTGTACCTCTTTACTTGTTTGGTCACGTACCACTTTTGGTCACAGTAAAATGTAAACCGTGATACCTGCAGATGATTTAAGAGCTTGTACTATAAAAACACACCCTGAAGGATTAGATTTGAAATATTACGTTTGGAAGCTCAAATGTTTCTACTTCCCAAATGTAAATGCTTAGTAATTTCATTGGTGTTTTTCACTTTTTAAAGGTTTTAAATAGAAGCATGTGTGAATTAATGTTTCATTTGTATGGTTTCCTCTTTTAACAGGGTGGAGAGACCAAAAGTGTCACAGCTATACTCCATCGTGAGTCTGGATCTTTAGGCTTCAATATCGTTGGGGGAAGGCCATGTGCAGTAAGTTTAGAAAGATTTACACCTTTGTCTTATCTGCCATTGGCTCATTCTATTTCCTGTTTAGGTTAAGTTAGGTTATTTATCTGCTTCAGGGGTTTCCCAAACTGGGGTTTGCAAACAGGGGGTGTGTGAGTTGATGAAAAGCTAATAATAAAAATATCAAAAAAAAAAAAAGTTGAAAAATGAAAACAACTAAAATAAACACTAAAGCAAGATTAAATATTTCATTTGTTTACCTTCATGTCATGTGACATTAACTGACAACAAGGAACCATGAACATGCAGATGTTAAATTATTAAAATAAATATGTTTGGCTAATGTAAAAACTGGGAGTCAAAGATCACACATTTTAAATATATATAAACATATTTTAAGTTCTTAGATTACCCCATGCCATATATAGACATACATTAGGTCTTGAGCGAGTCTTAACCAAACCTCAATTATGATGATAAATGACAAAATATGACACAGAGACCTTTAATATCTGTCAGGTTATTTCAGATTCTCAGTGTATCACTGGATAACTAACTTTAAGTGGAAATGGCAACTGGGAAAATACAGACATAAATTATATCTAACATATAAAGTGCCACTTTTGTACGTTGGTCCACCCTGAAGTGGTAGTTGTGGTATCCATATCAGTGTGAATAAGCACCAAACCCTTTAAGAAGTGTTTGTTTGTGGTTCGTCTGAAATAGAAGAGTGACGCACTTTGGTCTGAACTGGACTTTTGCAGCAAAACCTTCCGAAGTGGAAAACTACTACTACAGCCAAGTTTCCAGGGCTTCTTCTAAAACCCAGATGTTGCCTCATCACAAAGACAAGGCTTTATTTATTTATAAAAAATCACCACTGTTATAGCATATAGCACAAATTGCTATGGCTGAGTTTATGCTAAAGTGGAAGAGGTCAGTCACTAATGAATGACACAAATGGCTACGTCTCTTAGCAACTGTACAACTACTTCAACGTGGCCATGACCCCTCCCTAGCAAATGTTTGACATGCCAGCCATCCTGTCTGCTTGTAAGACCTTAGATCTGCTCTTAAAACTTAGTGAACTGCATATTTAGAAATGTCAGAGGCGCCAAGAATTGTAGGAAGCAATTTTTATTTTTCTCTCTTGAATACTTGATTCTGATTAGTCAGTCACAGCATTGAGTGGGTATATATTTTTGTATGTTTTACATTTCATTTTGTATATTTTGTATTTAAACAGTACATATTTTTGGAGCATTACATCTTTAGTTTAGGACATCAGGTCACTTAATTTTGGGAACAGACTTCATGTAATGTTATTCTACAACATAACTAAATTGGTTGGGATGGGATCCTCTGGTAAATAAGGATGTTGTTGTTGTTTTTGCTGTAATGGGGAAGAGGGAAGGGCTTACAGTAATTAACTGCAGAGTTCACAGTTTGACTTCCTGCGGTTTCTCAAGTATTCCATTAAAAATTACAGCACAGTGTCACACAACATGGCACAGAGTTAATGTGGTTTGATGTGGTTGAGGGTTGGGTTCAGCAATATTTTGGCAGAGGCTTTGCTATAACCTTTCTGTCCAGGTTATAGTTTCATATAATGAATGGCGATCATCTTTTTTAGTCACTCTAATCCTCCTACGAACCCAATATGTCTTTCATTTGACAGTGCATTTGCAGAGAAGCTAAACAATGGAGCGCATTGCTTGTACACCTGCAAACAATTATTTGTGTTTTGGATGTGTCTTAAAGGGAGTGTGTATGTCTTTGTTAGTCATTTTATTTTTAGTTTGCAATAAAAATTACTTTGCATCTATAACCCTTACTAAAGAGGCTTATTGGATAGTAATTCAGATTTATTGATCTTTTTTTAGCTAAATATTGCTGCCTTTTTTATTTTAATTGCAGGATAATAAAGATGGCACTTCAAATGAAGGAATCTTTGTGTCGAAGATTGTGGAAAATGGACCGGCAGATAAAGAAGGGGGTTTGCAGATCCATGACAGGATAATGGAGGTAAGTGTTTCATTTTAAGATATTCTGGCCTTACTAAGATGCAATGCAACAACTTTAGAGATTTATTAATGATTTCCTTTCCATGCTAAAAATGAAAATGTTGTGCATAGTGGTGCAAAAAGAGCCAATCATAACATTTATCTTTTGTTGCAATCATGGGTGGTTTGGACAGAAACTTTTAACGTGTTGCACCATGTCAGGACAAAGAATTAAATCTAAGATTTTTACAGCCATTTACAGCTCATCCTGAAAGGAACAGTTGTACAAGCCAGTGTTGAACATATGCATACCTGTAAATAAAATGCATGTTATACCATTAAAATGTCTTAGAGGTAACTGCTTTTACAAAATTCCTGTTAAAAACTTGGTCTTTCAGCCTTGATTATTTCAGGATACCTCCATTTGGTTGTTTGTTGTAATTTCTTAGATGTTGTTTTCTGACTTGTAAAAGAATCCTTCCTGGCTGGCATCAGGTCAGAAGGCTCTCTCTTACCTTGGAACAAAATCTGGACTGTTTACCAAGGCCAAAAGTTCCCAGTGGTCACTTTTAAGGGTGCATAGAAAGTCAGCCCTACAAAGGTTGCTTTTATAGCAGCATGAAACTCAAGTGTGGTACAACGGATGCATTGAATTCGCTGTAGCATGTTATAAATATGGCCTGGGTCTGTACAATTGTTTAGCTAAGTTAATGTAAATATTTTCACTTCGTGTAGTCGAATCATCATTCAGCGAAATGGTAGCTTTGACCGCGAGATTTTTTTCCCCTCAAGAGTTAGTTGAAAACATCACTTTTTGGTTGCGAGATTTATTAATTTGCGCTTGACATCTATGCAGTATGTAGGATGAGGAAGTCATACCTGCTCTTATACTAACTTTTAAGTGCAGCCACATGCAGTAAGTGTCTTAAAATCTCCTGTTCGTTTAGATATGCCGTAAGCCCTTGAGACAATGGATAGATTGAGCCACCTAAGGCGACAGTAATGCACTCGGCGCCTGGTGACTTAAGACCACTAAACTGGGGGACGCTTGAGTCCCAGGTTGGTTAATGCATTGGGCGGAAATGTGCTAGTATGACTTACTTGGAGGAAGGGGCCAGAGTGAGGGGAAAAGCATTGGATTGTGCTTAGCATACCAACTGCTGCTTTGCAGTGATATCCAAGAGTGTTCCTTGTGGTTTTTGTGGATGTCACCTACATCTGTGCTTTTTCTTTTTATTTTAAAAAAAGGACATCAACTTAACAATACATAGATATTTGAGAAGGGTTTTCGGTGGCTGGTTTAGCATTTTCATTGTAGTGTAAGCTTTTTCAAGATATTTTGCTCTAGGATGGCACTAGACCTAGAAAGTCACTTTTTGTCTTTGTCTTTTGAATAATTAAGGTGAGTCAGCATGCGTGCCAGAGGATGTAAATACATAAGGAACATGAAGCACAAAGCCCTAGGTCAGCCCATTGAGTAGACCTTTAAAATTTATAGTTAGAAACTCTCTCCCACAATGCAAAGCTGTTCCCACCCTGTGCAGTCAGTTTAGATCATGCGTACATGGGAATAACATTTTCTGCTTCCTTCAGGAGATTTATCGACAGTTTTAAAACTACTTTAATAATGTTTCCGCCATTTGAAAGGGATGCAATAATGCTTTTCTCGCTATCATCGACACCTGAGGTAATGTGGTCTCTGAGATCAAAATATGGATTCTAGCGTTACATCAGTGCCTCAGGTGGTATCGCATATTTAATTATGTTGACTTGAGAAATGACTTTCTGTAGAAATACAATCACAGGGGAAGAATTAATGCAAAATTGCTTACAGCAGTTTTGTTGCCATTGAAATTTCAATTGTACGTTTTTAAACCAGCACCCTGTAGTCCCATTCTTTATAGCCCATGAGAGTTAGACTCAGCTGGAGTTTGCTGTTTAAAATATCTTCCTCCAGGCCCCAGCACTCCTCTGTCTCTCTTGCTACATCAGCATTTTTTCATCCATCATATGGATTCTTCATTTATTTCCTTTTCTCCCCACAGCTCATTTGGATACACATGTATTCCTTGGCAATTGTGCATAGATGCTATAGATGTTACTGTCATTTTGAGGTTTAGCACCTTGCTGCATGTTGATGTAAAATTATGACATCCATTGAAGTCGTTTTGAATTTTCCATTTTTTTTTCCTAAAAGGGTTTAATTAGGCATACCCAATATATTAGTACCATAGCGGCCAATATTAATCAAGTAATTTTTAAAAAATCCTTTAGTATTGGATAATTAATTGTGAATGCTATTTTCTTCAAATTTTTGCCGTTATTTGCTGTAACGTCATCTTTTAGTAATGCTGTTTAATTTAATCTCTGGCAAATCTAAAAACGATATCAGTTTCACTTTATACTATAATGTTGTGATGACTCAATTCATCAACATGTAAAACAAATTTTTGTAGCTTCTTTTAAATTTATTTAGAAAAAAAGTATAGAATTTTAATATTGGCCTGTTATCGCATATCGAGCATTACATGAAAATAAGTTTAAGCTTATTATCGGGACCCATATTTTAACTTTGGCCAGTAAGCAACCAGGTGCATCGTAGAACACGTTAACAAATTGCATAGTAACAGTCAAGAATCATTTAAAACTTCTTTAGTAATGTTTCTGCCGTGGAAGGGTGTAATAATGCCATCTTGCTATCAAAGATATGCCAGAACCTCTTTGAGTCCATTTTATGCTGTTAACCATTCAAGCGAGAGACTGTTGGGTGACTAGCATTCACTGATCAGTACAATGTGTTCTGGACTTGCGACAGCATCTATGCTGAGAGCATCCAGGCGGAGCGTGTGAATTTGTGTCATAGGGTGAGCAGGGCCATCACGGTATTCAGCAGGCTTTGTGCACATGTTCCTGACAGCAGCAGTGATGGGTGACTCACTGAGTGAACATGAGAGATTCCAGTCAGGAACACACTGCACAGATCATCTGGCCCTTATGAACGAGCTCAAATAAATTTCACTGCCCGACTTTATAGAGAGTGAAGGAATGTTTAATTGCTCACATCTTACTGGGAATGAATTGGGAAAATCACAAGAAATCCCCTTATTCTTCATCTTCTTTTGGCCTCAGAGATGTTATGTGCACGTACATGACATGCCCATAAAGATCTAGAATCTCCCACGGCCGTCCAGTGGAGGAGTATCATGGCAGATGTCCCTGTTAAGCACCAGAGAGGCAGTCTCAGATAATTCAACGGATGAATAGCGCCTTGTTCGCTGAAGACATTTATTTTCTCATAAAAAAAAGATGTAAAAAGGGAAGAAAAAAACGGTGTTGTGTTTGTGCTCCACACCGTTCGAAAACTTTCACACATAGTAGTCGTGTTTGCCTGCGACAGTTTGATTTATGCATGATTGGATTTAACACAGAGCTTGTATAGCACAGGGATGCCTAGAAAAAGATTGCAGTCAATTGTCCTCACATCAGGATATATAAAAAATATATTTGTAAACATTTTTAAACAAATTGAAAAAGTGTACGATTTTTAATAAAAAAAAAATATTGTGTGCACTAGAATCACCAAATGGAATGGTAAAAAACTGTCTGCCATTGTACGGTAAAACAGGTCATCTTGCGCCATTCGCCACTAGTTGAGCCAGAAGTTTACATTTCAGACCACTCAAATAAACAGAACTATGTTAAAGTGCTGCAGAGTCACAGTGTTTAAACTTGTCTGGGAAATCAACCCACAAATGGCTTACTCATAGTTGTCTCTAAACGTTTAGCTGGGATAAAAAGTATTTTGACCACAACAAAATGACACACACATTATCTTTGAGTATGCTGTTTGGCGTAGCTTATGTACGTTTTATATTTCATCTCAACCTAAGGGGTGATGGGAGCACAGCGCATGGTTACAGTACCATCAGATGCTTGTGTTTTAATGTGTTTTTGTCATGAAACCATGTTTTTTGATATCCAAGTGTAAGTCAGGGCTGTCTTGAGGAACACTGGATGTGTTGGGGTAGGAAGAGGTCATGGAGATAGACCGGGTTGTAAATGTCAACTTGTAAAAGCCTGCAAACAGACAAAGGTCAGAGGTTGAAGAACAACCAGACTTTAAAAAGCAGCTCCACTGAGAAGCCAGTGTTTGCCATCTGAAAGAAGCAAAACCCCCATATAACAGAAGATTGGTTGTTTTCAAACAAAGGTTGAGTATGGCTGGTAGTATTTGAGGAATATTTGCCTTGATTGTGTCATTAATAATTATAAAGTATGCATTGATTATGATTTTTAATTAATATTTTAATTGGCCTGTTACATTTCCTAAAGTTCATATCATGCTAGTTTTGCATCCTCCTCCTTGTCACAAATACGAGCACATGGAAAGATGTTTTTAATAGCAAAACAACTGTCTTGTTTTAAGTTTGCTTCAAATACATAATGCATGTGAGTGTCCCTTTAATATGAACAGCCTTCTAGTAACACCAGTGGTTCGTTATCTTTTTCTGACTCCATATAGCTGTAAGGTTACCCACAGTGCACCACTTAACACCCAACAGTTCTTTCAGTTATTTTAGTGTGTGCTCGCTGTCAGATGTGGCGTTAAATGGCGTGAGGGGTGAGTGGCAACATGAAAAGAGTGGCAGCTTGAATAGATATGTTAAGAGTCTGGAGAGGATGGGGCCCATTGCTAGCATGCAGATGAGTCCTCAGTCCTTTGAACTCAGGTTGTTAGCATTCTTGTCCATTGATGATTAAGAAGAACCTTGTAGATCACACAGCTGTAATGAAGGACAGAGGAGGAAAACATGTATAAAATGTGCAGTTGGTTTTATAAAAAGAGAGATTCAGGATGCCCTGAGTCTTTGAGATGTCTTTGAGGGAAATTTATTTCAACTTCAGATGATATAGTTTTGGTAGTCCCCTAGGATTTTTCTTTGGTTTTGTTTTGGGTGGAGTGGTTTAGAAAGGGCTTGGGTTCAAAGTGTTCTTAATTCACCTGTCATTCTTTGATCACAATTCTTTGTGAAATGCTTTTTGGGTAAATCTCATAAAAATATGCTAAATTTAAACCTAAAATAATAATAAAAAAAATTAGACTATTTTGTAACTTTTAGATTTTTTAAGTGTGCAAAATTAAATATTATTTTCAAAACAATAAAGCAAATTTTCTAACACACGTCTCATTACTATAATGTATAGTAAAAAAAAAATAATGCGTAGTTAAAAAATATTTAATTTTATATTAAACCAGCTTAAATTAAAGGTGTAGTGGGACATTTCGGAAAATGCTAACTTTAGCCTGATAGCACTGAAAGCGAACGTCCCACCCTCCCTGCAATCGCCGTCCA
>JAFVLL020031497.1:0-12435 GCA_021397915.2 Tor tambroides
CAGAGGAGAGAAGAGCACAGGAGAGCAGGGAGAGAATGGAGACTGTTTTCTCTTCTCAAGAGAATGATTAACAAATAAATTAACCATTGCTATGAGCTAGGGCTGTGCAAATAATCGAATGCGATGATTATGCGCATCTCATCAGTAAAGCCGGTTCTGTGATTAGTAGTAAATCTCCATCACATGCTTTCAGATGGAACGGCATTTACTACACAGAGCCGTAGTTCACGGAGAAGCTACGCAATATCGTGCTCATAATCGCAGGCAATACATCGCCGATAATGACCGCGATATTTTAGCTCTTGCGGAGTATAATTTGGACGATAGTTTGTCCAATTCACAAAAAATTGACTGATAGAAATGTTTTAAGAATATTCACACACACATAGTAAACATGACTATAAACCTATAAACTATTCAATAGTTATTCAAAATAGCATACACAATGAGTGATTAGAGCATGATAGTCGAATATGTGGGTTACATTCATGAAGTTATGCAATGGACTGATATTCGTTTAGAAGTCCTTTTAGGATCATTTTGGTGCATCTACATATGTAAAAGACAGTTTCTGTCGTTCTGTGAATGTGAGGACATGTTCTGTGAGGAACGAAAGGTCAAAAGGTCTAGAAGGAGCCTGATCTTCGTCCTGAGGAATTGTCAACAAATGATTTTACTTATGGTTTCACTTTTGATTGTCATGATGTTGTCTCTTCGATCATTAATCTTGGGTTTCTTGCACCAAAATGGACAATCTCCTTCCTAAATTGGAATTATCAATAAGTGTTCTTTTGTGGTAATGTTGCAAGCTGTTCAAAGCTGCTAGCTGGTGGACTTGCTTCAGACTCGTGGCACCAGGGTATCATGGACAGATTTACGACTGGGCCTCTTTGTGGAATTTAGGCTCTTTGGGTTGTTTCAACACCATTCTGAACGAATCTTAAATTGTCTGATTCTTTCTGATATCCTACACCTTTATTACCTTTCAGTCTACTTCTCTGGGCATGAGACCATTGTACCAGTCGCACTGAGACATTTAAAATGATGGCAAACATGACTGAAAAATCACATGCATTTACATGGAACATATTTTGCATATAACCATTATTAGTGAACTGAGTAAAGGGAAGGACGTGGAGAGAAGGAACAAATGTAAAGGAAGTACAGGAGAGAAAGAAGCTTTTCTGCATCTTCACTCCATGTGATGTGTAGACAGATGTCTGTATGTGTTTGTTTTGTCCGTATCTCAGGAAATCAAAGTATCTGAAGTTCTTCCAGCCTTACGATCCAAGGATCCAGTTCAAACAATGTGGTCCAAATTTTAATTCGTTGAGAATCATATTAACTATTTGAGAAAAAAGTTAAATGCTACCAAGTAAATAATACATTAAAACATTAGCATAAGTAAACATTTGTTTAAAAAGGTCTATTATGACGTTTACAGTACAATGAAAAGAACAAAGAAACGAGCTACACATAGCAGAACAAGTAGCAGGTCTATTAGTTTGCATTTATACTCCAGGACTAAATATAAAGATCTATTCTGACACCTCAGATTTTCTGTCTTGTTCATTGCTATGGCTTTTTACTATGTCAATCATCACAATTTTGGAATCTGTCCCACAATTGGTACTAACACCAGTATTTGTAATCGGTACTGCAGACATATTGTAATGTTTAATATTAATACTGTGGTGTTACTTTAAAATTGTTAAAAACTGTTTTGTTTTGTGATAGTGAGTCCCTTGTTTGTCCTAAGCAGTAACACTGCACAATAGTCTTCAGGAAAAACCTCAAAATGGTGGAAAACTAATGAATGTGCTGGACCTGGAGAATTTTTTTCCCTCTCTTAAATGTTTGTGTAGCCCTTCTCCACAAAGTCGAATGTGTAAATGTCTAAAAAAAAAAAAACTTTCAGTGTGTACCAAATGTCTTGTTTTACTGGGAAACAGATCAACAATTCATTCAGTGTTTGAACAGAAAGATTATTTATTATTAAAAAAAGTTCTCATTTCTTAATTACAGGACATACACAAAACATTTTTCAGACCCAACAAACTCAAGATCCTAGACGCTTCTCAACATGAGCAATCAAAACAACACATGAATCACACAAGGTACATGCTAATAGAATAATATATGTAAGTCGAATAAACATTAAAGCTACAAATGAGTGTGTATGGATAAATGAATACTTAGCCTATGTATGAATAACAATACAAAGAAAATACAATAAAGAATGAATTGCAAATGTATTTTTAGTCTCAACCAAATGACTGAACCTACTATCACCTGTAAGATACATGTATTTACATTTATCAAAAATAAGAGAAGCCGAGTGTAACTTCAGCTTTTAAACATGCCATCTCTAAAAAAAAAAGTGAAAACGCATAGGCATTTGTAAAAGGCATTGAAAAAACTTAAGAATTGAAGCCACTGCAGTCATGTTACCCAAATAAATGGCAGCATGTGGATACTTCAGTCAGAATCTTCCATCTCACAGTCGGTCTGATTCTCTTGCTCTGTGATCCCAGACTCATTGCTTTTATTGCTGTGGGCTTCTAAGATATTGATGACGTCATGCAAACATTTTATCTTAGCCTGTGCTCTGATCATATCCAGAACGGGTGGCATGGAATAAGCATATTCCACAACGCTTCTAGTTTTACCTCTTTCTCCTGGGTACACATATCCACCGGTGTGCACACCAATCAGATAGCAGTCTTCATCAAACACTGGAGAGCCAGAAGATCCATGAAAGAAACAAGAGTTATAATTAATCTGGTTTTCATAAACGGCCCATTTATCTTCTAAACTCCTCTTTGTGATCATCTGAATGAAATTGACATTCTCAGACACGTGTTTATATTCAGCCTCTTGTAGATCCTCAACAATTAAGCAGGGGTCCACTTTCTTAATCCCACCATCTGGATGTCCCACAATGCAGATCCCACCACGGTTAGGAGGGGGGCCACGAACATATCGACTGAGCAATCCGGGACGGCCTGTGATTTCATCGACATCATCCAGTTCAAGAAGAGCAAAGTCAAGTGAGCTATTATTAGCATCTGTTATGAAACAGTAAGCTGCAAGCCGTTTATTGACTGCCACCAGCTTCACCTTTGAATCCAGACGTTCAAAATCAAATGCAGCTTCTAAATACTTTGTAGGAGAAAGCTTGTCTGGAGACTCAAGAAAATCCCTAACAACATGTGCGTTAGTTAAAACAAATCGCCCAAAGAGTAAGAAGCCGGTTCCTCTGGCGGATCCCTCCACTCGAATCTGACACACAGAGTCAGAGAGTCTCATGAGCTGCTTTATTTTATACACCTCAGAGAAACTCTGAACGCTTTTATCATATTCTGCTCTGAAGAACTTTTGGACCTGAGATTTGTTCTTTAGCTTTTCTCGCTTCATTAACAACTCCACTAAATAATCAAACTGTGAACACAGAATTTCCTGAATCTCTTCAGAGTAACTTATTTTACAGTATTTAGCTGAAGAGTTTGTGGATTTCACTCTTTCTCTCTTTTGTGTTTCTTCTTGTTCAGTGTTGGTATGATGCTTATTAGGATCAACATTTTCTTTCAAATCAGCGGCTGAAGCTTCATTAATTTCAACGCTAACATCACTCAAGACATCATCTTGGCTATCTGGCGGTTTTTGGTCACCGATAACAATGATCTCAAAATGCTTTCCATCAAGATGCTCTACACTGTTTGACATTTGATGGATTGTCTCGCTCCCGAACTCAGAAAGTACACAGTGTTTCTTGAATATGACATTGGTGAATCGCCCATCACGTTTCAGAGCAGCCTTCAGTTTGTCTTCTTTGAATGCGTACACACAAACATCATCAACCTTCAACCTCAGCTCATTGTTTTTCATTAAACGTTTCACTTTCTCCCCTCCTTTTGTTTTGATGTTAAAGGTTACTATGTTTTCTGGTTCATTAGAGAATGAAAGCCTTCCAGTTGTTTTTTTCTTTGAAGGAACATTTCCACTATTTTTGATGAAGGTTATATCTAAGATCTCATCATTTTCAATAAGACAGCAGGGGAAATCAGTCTTCACAGCCACTCTAGGAACTGCTCCTTTGGATCTCCGGATCACTATTTCTTTATCCATGTTGTCTTCTTTAATCTTTCTGAAAATCTTGTTTGTATTAAGAGCATCAAGCACAGTCTTGGATGTATCACACGACACGGCATGTTTCTTGCATTTGTAGCGGAAATTAAAAGTGTGGCTTTGCCCTTCAGCACTCTGTGAAAGTAATAAGAACAATAATACATTTACAATAAAGCATTTACTTAAACATCTATGAATAAAGAACGTCCATGTAATGATTAGCAATACTGAGTAATATTGTAATGTATACAAATTACAAAAAGAACAAATTTCCACATTTAATTTGTATCCACAAGCTTTCGATTTAATTAGATTCCAATCTGATATCAAGTCAATGTTGCAACATAACATGAACTTTTATTAAAAAGTCTTTAATGTAGTCTCATACCTGTTGCAGATGACTTTTTGATCGTCCCTCTTCTTCCTTACAAAAACGGTTTGTTCTTTCCTTAGTAAATGAAAGCAAAATGTTATCAAATTGCTAATATGAGATCACCAATGTGCATGGTTTTACTATATTTTACTATCATTTTTTATATTGTAAATCATAATGATGAGCAAAAAGAGCAATATGGAATTTTAAAGCAGCTAACAAGTCTTTCCAGAACGTTTTGTAGAGAAATTGCACACATACTTTTTCATCAGCACCAATAAATAATTTATTCAGTGATAATATATCAGAATGCAACAAACCTTTGGTGAATCATGTCCATTAGTTCCAAGCCCCTTTTCTTTTTTCTTGCTTGTATGATTTCTTTCCTAGAACAATGGCAGTAGCAACATTAAAATAGCATACTGTATGTATTATTATTAATTAAGTACACTTGACTGTAAAACAATTTAGGGCATTTATCAAAATGGCATTGAATTTTATAATACGTATAAATACATAATGCCTAATTAAACAAAAGTACACTCAAAGCATGAAAGATTCTCAGTTTCTGTAACATGCACCATTTCACTCAAGATGTGCTCTGATGCCCAAATGAAAATAAAAACATGAATATCAAAGCTTTGTGCGAGGAACTGACTGAAATGAGTTATTTACTAAAATTCTTTGAATATATATGCAAAACCATTATTGGAATAATTACTTATATTTTGGTCTGAATCTCACACAGACCTCAGAAGACTGTGAATATCGTGCACCAGCAATATAGACTATTTTCTGTTTTGTTAGCTTGACAACCAAATGTCTCTGATGCCTCCATTATATGGTTAAAACAGACATTGTGAATGTTCTGATAAACCTTTTTGTGTTCCATAGGTGAGTATTTTTATTTGCGCTTGCTCATTTACATGGCCTGCATGTCTTTGTTGGCTCTTTTTGACATACATGAGCAATTACCGCAAAACTTTCTTTGACCTGAATCATTATTTTTCAAATATCATGACATTACCTGAGCATTGTCAGCAGTTTGTGATGCCATTCTGGCTCCACTGTTGCAGTCAGTCTGCTTTTTCTGAGATTCAACAATTCAACAATCTTTACCATAACCATTTACACTAAGGCTTAACAATTAAATACAATGTTCAACATAAATGTCAATAGCCAAGCTAAGAAATTTGATGATTTTTTTATTTTTATAAATAAAATATATAATCCATGCTTCTTAATGTTTTGCATTTTGTCACCTTAAAGTACGTCATTATGTTATTATTCTTCATATCCTTCATTTTCTTCATGGCGATGATGATCAAGAGTGATGCTGGCAATTCAGTGTTTCTGTGAAGAGGACAAATGCAAATGATTGATCTAAACACAAACAAAAAAGTAGACCTATATGATTCATGATTCTTAAAGTTCTTAAAGTAATGTGGTCATATAGCCTATGTATTGTGCACTTGGATTGAAATATATATATATATATATATATATACACACACACACACACACACTGATTTAAGACAGAACTATTTAGATAAGTATAGGGAATAGTGCATCTGACCCTTAAGATGTGGAGACCAAATATAACACTATAACGAATTTCCCATATTTGTCATAACATTACTACACTATGGGTTTAATGCATTTGCAGACAATGTAATTACGTAACTGTCATATAACTGTATATTCACTGTTTTAGAGGAGAGTGCCATTGAATGTGGCTAATATGAAGTGGGTTTTCATGACAAAAAAATCTAACTAAAAACAAACAATGGATTTTAAAAAAATCAAATAAAAACTCCCAATAAATGTCCAAACAGAGATTCTATCAGAACATATCTTTATATCTTCCATAATTCACATCTATTTTTGTACTTCATGTTGATTTGATAGGAATTGTTACTTATTATTGCCATCATACCAACTGAGAATTTATTGCAATGATTTTAAATTCAGTTGAGGTATCTGACATCATTGATCTTTTATATGAAGTCTTGAGCCATAGGCTATAATATGTTGTTTTTAGATAAATTGCTCAGAGACCAACCAGTTGGACAGAGGTTATTTATATGTACAAATCATCCAAGCACCCAATTCCTAGCCATTTCTAATATAGGCCACATTTCATTAACATTGATAAATAGTACTAAACTGGAAAGAAATTAAAGATCCATCTTTGATTGTCAAAATAATTCCAGGTTCAGTTCCCTCTCAGCCAATTAGATTTCACATAGTATTTTCATCGGTCAGTTGTGGAGGTTAAAGGTTAAAGCTTTATTTATATAGCGTCTATTAAAAGTGTTTACAAAGTATTTTACAGAGAGATGCATATGTGCATTCACAGAAAAGAAAATACAAATACAAACATATAAGAGGTAAAGAATTAAAACCAACTGCAATAACCAGTTTACGTTAAAACAAAAATACAACAATAAAAAAAACCCAGGAAAGGTCTTTAGTGAACAAATCTGTTTTGAGATACTTTTTAAAAGTGCATAATGACAACTTTTGACACCGCTTAATTCAGGTGCGAAAATTCTTTCGCTACAATAATGCGCTCTCGACATTTGTTCACGAACAAACCATTACTGAATCAAACAACTTTGGTGTCATTGCGTTTACCACCTTTAATGTTCATACACGACAGTGTAAGTTTCTTTCTTTCCTTCACAGACAAGTCACAACAAGCATTTTCTCCAATTTACAACATTTGAAAACCGAAAGCTGCCACATAGTTAAAGGAGTTTGCAGTCATTTTTGCTTATCCAAATATAAAAATATATTATTGAGTGGAAAATGTGGATATTACAAATGTTATATATTATATATATATATATATATATATATATATATATATATATAGATTGTGTTAAAATGTTACCTTGTGTGAGTTAATATAGTTTAAATGAAGCAGAAGAACGTGCGTGTCGTCCGTTTTCCCGCAGTTTTTCAAATATGGATCATCTGAGCGCTTCTTCTTCTTCCTCTTCTTCTTCTTCTTCTTATTTGGGGTTTTACGGCAGTAAGATTTGTTGCATTACTGCCACCTGCTGTTCTACAGTCCATTTATATTAAAGTGTCCTGTCTAGTCCGGTTACTTTTAGCAAAGTAAATAGGGGCCATTCCACCGAATGGGTAGCATTTCTGTCCCAAGGACATTATGGCCCGGTTTCACAGACGGGGCTTAGAGTAAGCCAGGATTAGATCAAAGTTCAATTAGGACATTTAAGCAATTTTTATGAACGTGCTTAGAAAAAAAAAACATTACTGGTTGTGCATCTTGAGACAAAACAAAGGTACTGATATATTTTAAGTTGAAACAGCTCGGACTTACATTTTAGTCTAGGACTAGGCTTAAGCCTGGTCTGTGAAACCGGGGGTATATGTACAAATATGCATGAAAATTAACTATAAAATACATTTTATTGCTAAGCAAAGTGTCCTGCACATTAATCTAACTGCAAATTTAAAATATATAATATACATATGTGAACCTGGAGCACAAAACCAGTCATAAGTAGCACGGGTATATTTGTAGCAATAGCCAACCATATGGGTCTAAATTATAGATTTTTCTTTTATGCCAAAAATCATTAGGATGTTAAGTAAAGATCATGTTCCATGAAGATATTTTGTAAATTTACTGATGTAAATACATCAGAACTTCATTTTTGATTAGTAATATGCTTTGCTAAGAACTTCATCTGGACAACTTTAAAGATGATTTTCTCAATATTTTGATTTTTTTTTTTGCACCCTCAGATTCCAGATTTTCAAATATCTCGGCCAAACACTGTTAAACACTGTTACATCAATAGGCCTACTTATTTATTCAGCTTTCAGGTGACGTATAAATCTAAATTTAAAAAAATTAACCCTTATGACTGGTTTTGTGGTCCAGGGTCACATATGACCTAACATTGACGGGGAGTGTCAATATTAATGTACTTTCCTGTTACCTAAATTATTTCTTAGATGTTACTTGTTTATTTTAAAAATACAAACCTTTGGTAAATCATTATAATTTGCTGAGTATCCTCATAAAATGAGTATGTACCCCATGTGGCTATATATGTATTTGCTAATTTTATCTGAAAATATCAATCCTGTTTCTTTCAGTCCTGTTACTCATATACTCATATATCCTATACTAATATATAGTAACTGAGTAATACTAACAGGAGTGAGTGGCGTCATCTGGTATATTGATTTATTAATATAAGAATTATATATTTTAACAAATGAGGATGTCCCCAAAAGGAAGTTTTAGGGGATTTTATCAGGTTTAGCTCACTTCTGGGTACAAATTTGTCCCCAACATATGCTTTTAGTACAAAGGCAGACACATAAAAAAAACAACAACAAAAAAACACACAAAACGCACCGGCACACGTTTCACTATATTAGTGAGGACAAGTTGCACCTAATAGACTTCCAGTGTTCTTTTTTTAATCAGGTTAATATTATTTTATCATTATTATTATTTTTTAATTATTTATATATTCTCAAACCCACCCTCTTAAACATAACCAAACAAAAACCTCTGCAGACCACTAGATTTAAATAGAAACAGGCTTTTTTTTTTTTTTTTTTACCCAATGAGGCCCAGCTCACTAGTTGATGTTCAATACGCTTCACTACATCAGTATCACATACTCACAAATGTAGTCAAACCTATATACACATATAATGGATACTCGTTCCTGTTACCCAGTTTCATTCCTGTTACTAGATTTTTTTTAAAAAACACTGTTAAAATTTAAAACACTATTTTTTAAAGTTTGCTCCATCATTTATCCGTTTAATAAATTGCATCATAATTAATAAGCTTAAAGTCTGAGTCGGCTTTAAAATGAAAAAAAAGTGCTTTAGATGTGTAGATATCTGTGTATTTATGTGTAGATAGTGATTTTATTTTCATAATTATTTTATTTTTTTGACCATAAAACCAACAATTTCTTTAAAATAAATCCCCTGCCTGAGGGGAAAATGACGGAATTAGTTGACAGATTTTATGGTTGTTAAAAGACATAAGAGTTTTGATAACAGGACTGAGAAAAATACATCCATCTTCCAACTAAAAACGTGGTAAAAATAAAATAGTTACCTGAGATTGACCAGTACAGATTTTAAATATAGTTAAATATGTATTACTAGATTAAGTATTAAAAAAAGATCAAAAATTAAAGTTTTTTAGAAGTTTTGGAAGCAAATGGCCCATAGATGTTTACTGTCTTTCCCTCACTTTGCACATTCTCTGCACATTTCTGTTAATTCATCCTATATTCTGTAACTGAGAAATTTCTTGTCTTTCCTTAATGAATTTGATACATGAAGTAAGAACATGTTAAACAGTTTCATATTCCTGACACTGACAGATCTGTATTCTTTTTCTTTAGTTCAAACTCTCAGTTATGGTTGGTGTGAACAGCCAAATCTGTCATTAAAAGTCAAGACATATTTGGTCTCACTCAGTTGTACACAATTTACCGAAACGTAATTAAGATCTCAGGAATTTTTATTTGAGGTATTGAGGAAATGAAAACAAGAACTCAAAACAGAAAAGAATTAAAATAGCTGCTATATGTATGTGTCATCCCAAAAAAGCTCAAATCATCCTTCAGTATGTCAGTAGCACTAAGCAGTCATTTAATATTAATTCAGGGACATTCATAATAAATAGAACATAAATGAAAAAGTAAAACAGTTTTCATGTTATATGCATTCAGACATCTTTCAAGGTTTGCTTAAAGAGACTTGAAGTTTACAGAACAAAACAAGAACTGATAACCTAAATGAGACATGTTACGAATCATCTCACCCGGAACTTTAAGGTCCGATCTATTAAATAATGAACGATTAAACAAAATGGTCAAACAAACGTATTTCATGAAGGTCATTTACTGGTCAACACATTCCCATCCTGAGGGTCAAAGGTCAGAGGTCAAAGCAGGGCACACAGGTCAGGACCCAGTGAGACCTCATGCATCTGGGTGACCAAAAAAATTCGTGTATTCAGTAAATACAATCTTTGAAAAATCTTTAAACTTCAAATTAGGTTTCTAATGAAAATGTGACCCTTTTCTTTCCCTTTTCAGCCACATGATATGATCCTCTACATGAAGACCAACCGTCACTGCTCAGAAGATGCAGCACCTTCATTGAACTACAGCTGTCTATGTGCTGTTTTGGCTTCATCTGGAAGTAAAGGGGCAATGGAAGGTAAGGACAAAGCACACACGCACGCACACAAAACACTTTACAGAAAGACAGAAGCGTTAAAGCTGCGGTCCCTCACTGGACACTTCAGGAAGAGTGTGAAGATTAAAAAGTGCAAACAGTTTCCCTTCATTGTTCTCCTTGTTCTCAAACATCATCAAAGATGCGTGCACGAGATGCAGAGGTCGAGAGGTAATGTCCTCCAGCGTACCTGCAGAGACACAAGTCCATTAACTTCAATGTAAACCTCGAAAATGCCAGGGTTTCTGTTGCTCTTAAAAAGTCTTAAGTTGTTCTTCTACAAATTAAGGCCTTAAAAAGTCTTAAATTAGAGCAGAAAGTCTTAAATTTAGAAAGTCATGGCCAGTATTGGGTAAGTTACTCAAAAAAGTAACCCACTATAAATGACTAATTACTTCTTAGATTAGATGCAAAATGCAGATATGAAATCTTGTTTTTTTGAGAAATTTAACAAAATTAAGTGAGTTTACGCTTAAAATAAGAACAAATATCTGTCAGTTGGCCATTACTTGTTTTCCATTTAAGTTAAGCTGATTTTTCTGAGCCCACTGGCAGATATTTGAATTTTTATTATAAATTCATTTTTAGAAATTTCTTATGTAAACAAGACTTCTTATGTCATTGTTGCATCTATTCTTTTAGATTTTCTTTTTAGAAATTTACACTGGACAACAAGACAAATACTGAGGAAGAACATCAGTTTTCTGCAGTGGGATCAGAAGGTACAGTAAAAGTTATTTCTGTTTTGTAGTTAAGCTAATTAAAATGAATTAAAAGTAATGGAGATTGGTTGGAAGTTGTATTTTCAAACACTGAAGTTTTGCTAATACAACTCATTGTGTACTCCTCTGACATTTACATATAGAGAACATGTTGATATTTGTGTTTCCTTTCATTTGTTCCTTAAAATTTCTTTAACTAGTCTAAAAAAAGGTTTTAAGTCATACATTTTCCTTTATAAAACTTGAAGAAACCCTGTATATTATATTGGCTCTTATGCTAAATTGCTTGTGATATCTGTAATATTTATCATCATTTAACCCTGGATCAGTAATGTCTGTAGAAATGTCTACTGTATTTAGACACAATACCGTCACATGTAACTATTTCATCGCAAACAAATATTTAGCTGTTCTAATTAATTATGCAGTAAATATTAAACATGAGAAGATACACATAAAACTATAATTGGGGCAAACATTTTCAGCAAAAAAAAAAAATCAAAAAAAAAAATCAACTGTTGTCACAATCCTTCTTTCTCTTTTACTTGGGTAAGAAGTGTTGTATAAATTAAAGAACAAAATAAAAACGAAATATTTGAATAAACGTAACACTTAACTACAAATATATTATGTTCAAGGTGAGTCATCATAGCAATAAAATATTTAGAGTATTACAGCATAAAAATGCATGAGAAAAACATTTATTTTCGAGTTCTGGTTCGGTTCCCATAACTGAAAGTAATGCATTTATTTTATAGATATAATAATACAGACCTCCTGTTATCTGTTTCCAGCGGTTCTTCTCCAGTGAAGTCTAACGGTTCAACATCCTGTAGTAACTCAGCTTTGTCACTTCGATCTCTACGGGACTGAGCTGCACACAAACAAGTCACATTTTACATAACAGTGTCAATATTGTAAAATTCATCAATTATGAACACATAACAGCTCAATTTT
>JAFVLL020031498.1:0-36827 GCA_021397915.2 Tor tambroides
TATATAATATTTTAACAGAAGTCAACTTATTTATAAAACTGTTTCTAAATTGTAGCTGCTGAGATGAGTTCAGGCACAAACACAGACACCTAAAAGGGTCCTTCAGCGCTTCTGCATTGTTAAGACGAAACTCGCGGAGCTGCTGGAGTTGCCGGGGTGCGTGTTGTACTTGCAGAAAATAACATCTAAAACACTGAAATCCAACTGTATCATACAAATATATCTTTCAAAACATTGAAAGTAAAGGTAAGACGTTACCATCATAAGGATTGTCAGTGTTCTGCATCCATGAAAGCGATGAGCAGCTCAAGCTAGTGGCTAACGCTCACAGTCCGCTAACTTAGAGAATCTAATAGCACGCAATTACAGTATGATTCTCTAATAGCGCTTTTGTGTTTATACGTTTACGTCTGTGTGTTATGTTATGGCTGATTGCTCAGTTCTTCTGTTGTGTGTTAATACGTGCAGCTAATAGAGCTCAAGGGATGTGCTGCTGGCCAGCAGTCTGACCATCCGGCCAAGAAAGATTTGAGTCTGCTAGACTTAAAAGCTTTTTAAGATTACGCCGAATTACACTAAATGTGCTGCAAAAATGTCGTTCTCTTTCTGATCTATTGTGGATGAGTGGCAATTCGATTATATCAGAATTGATAGATTGGGAAAATTGAGGTTCATCCCAGACAGATGGGGGTTTCTGAGTCTTCATTTGGGATAACTGATAGACCTTTGTTTGCTCTCTGGACCATAAACGCAGGTTTAGATTTTGACTAGTTTTAGAAAAACTAAATCTGAATATTTTTGACCTGTGTAGTTAGTATATCATTGACAATAGATTAAGTATGATTGATTTTCATGCAAAATAATTACCAACATAATGCAAGTCTTAATTATTTTTGTCTTCTGAGCAAAGTGATAACAAATATTCTTTGGCTTTATCTTTACAGATGCCATCAGTGACCACTGGCGACAATGCTGTTCACTCCTCCAGTCCGGATTTGGCCTCTGCGCCATCTGAAGCCCTCAAGCAAGTACTTGGTGTAATTGACAAGAAGGTTCGCAACATGGAAAAGAAAAAGGTAATTGATTGTTAACGTGCAATCAAGCTTGACCCTATTTACTTACTTAATACACCAGTCCTGGGGATATTGTGTATAGTTTATCAGTACATGTAATTCTAAAGAATTATTTTTTTTTTAGGATATTTCATCAAAAGCTTTGCTAAAAATCTTGCCAGTACTTGATCCAGTGATATAATGCAGATTAGCATAACATCAATGAAAATTTTGGTGATGACAGCAAATAATGATTGATTTAATGGACACTGAAAGTCCATTGTGTCTGCCGAAATGCCTTTATAAAAGTGGTTATTATAGGTCAGTTGATCACCACAATCAACTGCAATAACTGGCTCCATTTGTAGCGTGAAATGGCCACTTTGTATGACCAAATCAGTTAACGATGGATAAGATCAAGTCCCATCTGATCCGTTTTTTCTTAACATTGAATATCCTATTTCACTCGGAAATCTATCATCTCCAATTTTTTTCATAATGCTTTTTAGCTGATGTTGTCATGTCACACATGTCAGTAATACAGTTAAGATTAGAACATGAATTTAATTTGTTTCTCACTTTAAGACTGTTCTTGTCATATGCTTGCATGTTGTTGCTCTTTTGTTGGTTTTGATTGCTTCTATTGTCCTCTTTTGTAAGTCGCTTTGGATAAAAGCGTCTGCTAAATAACTAAATGTAAATGTTCTTAAATCATTGGGTTTCTGTAATTTTAGTGTAGTAAAATTTAATGAATGCTTATAAAAAATAGCACATGACTGGTGTGTCTTAATTTACTATGAGCCTCAAACCAGAAATATAGTGTGAAAACAGACTGCTCAGTAGTATAAATGCATAAATTGTGTCAGCATTACATAAAGATGCATGCATCTGATGGCTTATGTGGAATTTACATTTTAATCTGCATTCCACTCCTCACCATTAACATGAGCAAACTCTCTGTTAAGAGCAAGCTGGATGACTACCAGACAAGGAAGAACAAAGGAGAACGTCTCAACCAGGATCAGCTGGTATGTGCAGTATACTCTATTCAGTTCTAGTCCTTTGTGCTCTCATATATCAGCGTATTAAATACATATGCTGCTTTGTTTCATGTGTAGGAGGCTTTATCTAAAGCTCCGGAGGTGGCTCACAACTTGGACTTTGCCCGTGAGTTGCAGAAGAACTTCCTGGCTTTAAATGTGGAGGTATGTGTGTGTTTGTGATTGAAGTTTACCTAACATGACCCTGTTTTGTACTTGGCACCCAACCTCAGTTTCATCTCAGCATCTACATTCACTTTTACTTCTACTTCTACTGTCTAGCCTAAAACCGTTGATGCAATGAAGTATTTCTGTCCTCTCAAAGCAAAAATGCTGTGGGACAGCACCTTGCCTCGGTTTGTTTTGCCGAGTTTATATTAAAAATGTTTTGATTGTTTTCTTGTAGATCCAGAAAACAGTGAAGAAGGTGGCACGACGGGAGCAGCTAAAGAGGGAGGAGGTGGAGCGCAAACGACTGAAGGCAGTGCTGGAGGTGCAGTACCTGCTGGAGCAGTTGGGGGAGGAAAGCGTGAGGCAGGACCTGACTCAGTCCAGTGGGGACGCCCCCGTACTCACAGAGTCAGAGCTAACGGGCCTGGATGAGTTCTACAAGCTAATTGGGCCTGAGCGGGACTCTAGTGTAAGGTGAGGACAGTTCTTTTATGCTGTTCAGTCAATTTGTGTTAGTAGATTTAGCGTGTATTATCATAATGATTTTTGATTCTAGGCTGGCTGAGCAGTTTGAGGAAGCATCCATGCATTTGTGGGAGCTTTTGGAAGGAAGGGATAAAGCTGTGGCTGGAACCACATGTAAGCAATGTTTTTTTGTTTTGTTTTTTTTTCTGGACTTTACAGTCAATTTAGCCGGACAATTGGACCTGAAATATTTACTTTTTAAACTGTAATGGTTTATATATAAATATAGGAATGAATAAATAAGTCTTTTTTTATGTGTGGATTTTTTTTAAGAGTGCCATTTGTTTATTAAAGAATACCATTATTATTAAACAAAGCTCTATTGTAAACGTGTATTTTTTTTTTTTTTTAAACTGTCACTTGAGTCATGTACATTTTTAACATTGTCAAATGAGTGAAGTATGACATTAAAGGTCTCTACTTTATTTCGAACATAATCCAAAACTATTTCACAATTCTGTGAGGAAGTTGGTTGTGAACTTGGTCTCTTGAACTATTCATAGCTTGAGTCAATCTGATTCTTGGTAACGCAAGAGTGAGTTTGAGGTTGTTTCATGAAAGTTCAAATGAATTATTTTATCTTGAAATAATTTTTTTACAATTGCATTTACAATTGTCAGAATGGTTTTGAGCAATGCCGATTGTATAATCAAACCAATATTTGCTCTCCAGTGAGTCTGAATACCAATGGGGCAATCCCTCGGTTGGCCTCTCTATGAATGGGGCACTTGCCATGTTTTTTGAAAGCTGTGTTCTGTCTCAACCCCATGAAGGGTCAGCAATGCTTCGTGCTGACTTGTGACCCACGTCAGCAGCTGGGCAGGCAGCCAGTGTTCTGCACAAAGCCTCTCTGCTGGAGGTTTTAATGATGGACAGGGCCTGCCTGCGCATTCCTACAGAGAGGGTGGGAATCGTTATAGTATCAAATTTTGCAGACTCAGCCTATGAGACCTTGTTTGCTGATATCATTGCCGTTTTTGTGGGCCATATTGAAGTTACCTGCAGTGAAGAGAAATGCCTTTTGAGTTCAAATGATGTAGTTAACATCTGCCAGCAGACTAACTGAGCCTTGCTATACATTGACCCCTTATGTTAACCTGTTTTTTTGTGTCTTGAACAGACAAAGCCCTTAAGGAAAGCTTGGAGAAGATGCTGCTAAGTGGGTACTTTGATCGTGCTCAAACACATCAGAATGGAGTTTGTGAAGAGGAGACGGGGGCCGCAGCAGCAGAGTCTTCAGAGAGTGAGGAACGCCCTGCTGAGCCAGGTAAAAACAAAGCCATCAAATTTCAGAGCAAAGAAATGCTTCCTCGCACAGCTGACAGCTCACATCGATGTTCTTGTCTTTTCACAGAGGGAAGCACTCAAGAATACACAGAAACTATTGAGGTTGAAGCAACAGAGGTGTGAATTGATATTACTACACTTTAGGGCTTTTCACACTTGAAATAGTTAATCCTGGGATGTTCTAAACCCCAGGTGAACGGAATCCTGGGTTATCTTGCTTCTCTTTTTATCGTGCATTTTTTATTGCCATAAGTTTTTCTGTTTGGCTGATTCGTCAAACTTTTATTTTGACAGTGCATTGGACTTTTATTATGACATAGTTGAGAATGCTAGTGTCTACTGCTAAGCATCTAGCTGAAACATTCTGACATACGTTTGACAAAAGTTATGTTAACCCTGCTTGCGAGCAGGGTTTCATAACCATAGGTAACAAGCAGTGCTAACCTGCTTCTAAATTACAAGTGTGAAACATTCCTCTACCTGGGGTTTAACAATGGGGTTTAGACCGATGTTAAGTGCAGAGTGAAAAGCCCTGTTTAATGTGCATTCTTTATGTAAATTCTGGTTTTGTGCAAGGCAAGAAAACATTCTCCAAATTACACAACTGCAGTCATATGTTCTTAATGACCCGTACTTCTTTTTCTTTATAGTTTGTAAACAGACAGTTCATTCCAGAAGCCTCCTACAGCAGCAGTGACAAGGAGCAACAAGGAGCAGAGTGGAACACAAGTTCTCAGGTATAGTAGACCTGATTTGTCAAAGAAAGCACCAGAATTGTTAGCAACCTTTGGCCAAATGGTGTTTACACTGTGATCATTGCTTTTTTAGGCAGTTAGTGCCCTTCAGCAACCGCAGCAGCCACCTGCAGCCATGAGCCCGGCTCTGGTCAGCTCAGAACCACACACACTGAACGCCGTCCTCCCTCCCCCTGCAACAGATCCCGTGGTCCGAAAGCAGGCAGTCCAAGATCTCATGGCTCAAATGCAGGGTACCTTCAACTTCATGCAGGTAAAAATGGAATTTGTCGTTCATTGCACTTCAAGGGTTGCAGAGGTCTTTTCTAACTCGTCTGTAATGTAACGTAGGACTCCATGCTGGAGTTTGAGGGACCGCCTCTAGATCCTGCTATTGTGTTAGCGCAGCCCATGAAACCTCCGCAGATGGTCTGTTCACCAGGTTGGTATACAGATTTTAATACTTTGCTCTTAAAGCAAAAATTCTTATTTACTCACCCTCATGGTGTCTCACATGGGAGGGTTTGTTTTTGTTTAGTTTTTTCAATCAAATATGGCACCTTTAGAGCCATTGTGTCAGGTTGGGCATCAATCACATCATCAGATTCTGTTGTTTTTTGGATTATATGAACAAATGTCCAAGGAATAATATCTGTCCAAATCTGTCATATTTGAGAGCTACGGTGAAGGGTAGAATGTGGTTGTATTTTAGTATCATTTAATTAAAATTAAAGCATTTATGGTAACACTTTATTTTAAGGTGTCCTTGTTACATGTACTTACTATTGTAATAACACTTAATTATGCATAATTACATGCAAGTAACCCTAAGCCAAACCCTAATCCTAACCATATAGTTAGTACATGTAATTAATAGTACTTAAATGTATAATTACACTGTAACAAGGACACCTTATTAGCCTTATTTAGAATTAGCCTTAGTTTTTATATTATAGTTTAGGTTGTTGATATTTTTGGGGCTTTTGGTACTTTTTTTTAAGCAATTTTAGTGTTTCAGTTAGGCTGGCTGCACAATAGATTTTTAAGATTTTAAGGTCAATTTGCTCCCCCGAATCATCAGGGGGTGTGGCCTGATTCAAGACTTGTTGCAAACGATTTCTGTCCAAAATATACTCTATTGTGTGGTGTTATTACGATTATTTAACTGCTCCCGATCTTGACAGCATCCCTGAACTCAAATCCTAAATATCAAATATGGTTGATATTTACAACTCCTGCTTGGGCTGCCTCAGATGTGATACCCGCGATAGCCAATGAGAGCGAGCAAACGTCACCTACCTGATGTTCACTGTGAAGCAAAATGCACGCCAGGAGAGCCAGCTGACAATGTCGATTGTTCTCCATTAGTTTTTCTTCTCTAGTCACGTTTGATCTCGCCAGTCTCCGTGAGATCTCGTGTCACTGTGAAATCGTTCCTACAGTCAACAAGTGTGTGTGGTCTCACGGTCTGGTCGAATCGTTTAGTGTGTGCATTTTAAGGCTAAAAATCGGTTGAAACTGCCTTCATGTCTGTGGTATCCCATGGTTTTAAAAACGGTTAAGATTTGAAAATCGTCTAGCGTGTGTCCACCCTTAGTTGCCAAGGCAACATTTCCAATAATTGAATTTAGGTTTTTAATTTTATTTCAGCTTTATTTCAATTACTTAAATTTTTAAATAGTTTTAAAGAATGTTACCCTTGCACAATTTAAGAAAACATTTGATGACCCCATGAGGTTGAGTAACTAAAGAATTTTGGATTAACTATTCTATTTTTTTTTCTGTATGTGAACCACTTTATTTCCTGTCAGTAATATCCTAAAATGTTACTCTTTCAATGTGTGTGTTTTTTTTTTTTTTGCTCTCACAGAATCCCGACTACCCCAACACAATGCTCTTTCTGTGCAGCCTGAACCCACGCAAGTAAGTTCAATTAGCAGAAACATGCTTTCAAGTGGTTTCTGTCTGAAATGGCATTCCTGAAATGGCTGTCCTAAAACTCTGTTCGGCCTTCCAGGTCCCCATGGTCTCGGCTCCAAAGGAGGCCTACTCCTCCACACCCCCTCTCTATCAGACCCCTCATAACTCTGAACCCCGACCACAGACAGACTCCATTGACCCCCTGCAGGTAACGGCGTACACCGCAGTGGTTTCGCAGATGCTGTGTGTACACTATGGCTTAGATATGTGAGTGATGTAGGATATACACCCTAGGTCTCCATGCCCCTGTCGTCTGAGCAGACCCCCACCCCTTCCTCTCAGCCCCAGGTGTTTCAGCCTGTCTCCAAACCCCTTCACAGTGGCATCAACGTTAACGCAGCTCCATTCCAGTCCATGCAAGCGGTAGGCCTCAACCTGTCTACCCCACCCTCTCCAAACTCACCCCCTCAGAGTTTGTCTCTCCATTCTGCTTCTGTTCTGTTTTTCATTCTGTGTAAGTGGCCGTTCGCAAAGAACACATTTTTGCATTACATTACGCTGTTTTTCCATTGGTTTTCTATGTAAACAAGTGTTACGCTGACACGTTTGATTGTTCTGCTCATGTCTTGCATCTTTTGCAGTGTTTCACACACGATGCGGTTTTATAAAAAAGTTGACCCCCCCCCCCCCCCCACACACACACACACAACTTTAGACCTTAGGATTAGTTTTTTCCACTGCCCTACATCTAGCATTTTTACATGCAAGAACGCATTCTGTGTGAATGGCCCTTGACAGGCTTGTTTTGTTTAAAAGGATATGAACCTTTTGAGTTTATCATGTTCAAGCCTGTTGTATATCATTTGTGGATGAGCCGTTATTGTCGGTCAGTGAACATTCGAAAAATGTTTTCTAAAGGATGTGTTAGTGCACCAAAACAATCTTTGCATTTTTATCTTAGTGTAAATTCTATTTGTCTATCCTTTATCTCCTTTTAAATGTCTAATCATTTATTTACCAAATTTTTTTTTTAACCAGTTTGTGCCATGAAAACAGCCTTACTGGCTGATATGGCATAATACAACCAAATAAAGGTCAACTTCCTACAAGCCACATGCTAGTTTTGGATATGCTTACATGTTTTGTCTCCTCCGTTAGGTCTTCAATATGAACGCTTCAGTTCCTCCAACCAATGAGATGGACTCTCAGAAGATTTCCAACCAGTATCAGAGTAGCTACGGTCAAGGCTTCAGTGCACAAGGCACCCTTCCAGCCGAGCAACAGGAAATGCCTCAAGAAGCCCTCCAGTCAGGTAAGAGAATTGCTGCTACATTTGTGCCATTTTATAGTTTTAAAAGTGTAAACCACTATAACTAATTGGTTCATGAAAAATGTGTTTTTATTTCTTTGTAGTTGGCCCTTTCCATTCTCAAGACCAAGGTATTCCATCTGCAGGGGGACACCAGTCTGCATCTCAGCAGCCCTCGGTTCAGGGCGCCGGGTTTGTGCGGCCGGGTCAGTCCTTTTACAGCAACAGAGCAATGCCACGAGCTGGACCCAGAAATCCCAGAGGGGCTTTGAACGGCTACCGTGGACCATCAAATGGATTTAGAGGTGAGACAAGACAAGCTAGTCTGAAATCCAATGTAAAATCTGAAAAAATCCAGTGTAAAATATCACAAAGGTTTTTTTTTTTTTTTTTTTTAACGTTTAGGTGGATACGATGGGTATCGTGCTCCATTCCCCAACACTCCAAACACCGGATACGGTCAAACTCAGTTCAGCACTCCGCGAGATTATTCCAACAACACCTACCAACGGGTAACTTCAAGAAAACAAATACCATGCGGATTTGTGGAGACTTGAGAAGTCATACATGCATTACCATAATAGAGTATGTTTTAAAGTCCCGTGTGTTTTCTTTTCAGGATGGATATCAGCAAAGCTTCAAGCGAGGAGCTACCCAGGGACCTCGAGGTTGCTCTCGAGGTAATGCTCAAGCGATGCGATCCTAAAATCTTTGGGAAGACTTGTTTCTTTTTGGCCACTTTGAACATTCAGTTATTGAGAATGTTTCCCCCAGCCCATATTTTTACTCCTATCAGTGGTTTTGTTTTGTTTTTGTTTTTTGGCTTATTGATTCAAGTAAGCCCGCTTTGATAGTTTTAATATACTAATGTGTTTTACAGAGACACAATGGAGAGCTGAAACTGTCAGTGTTGTGATTTTTCAGCCAGGTCGTGTTTAAAACATAGATATTCCTGTAAACTTGAAAGATTTTCATTAATTTATTTTTTTTATAAAATAAAATGCAAAAAGATAACTGCCACTGTCGGTTTCAAACCATAGGAGTGTTTTTGATATTTCGTTGGCCTGTCCCCCCTTCCCATATTTGGTTCTTGCCTGTGTATAGGGTACTGAAGGCATTAATTGTTTGTTTTTGTTTTTTTGTTCACCCCATTTCATTTGAAGAGTTTTTTTTTTTTCAGCTGTCCTGCCCTTTGTATGCTCATGTCACTCCTTGAGAGAATGTTTCAATAAAGATGTGTTGCATTACCTGCTTGTCTGCCGCTGCTTTCTTTTTGCTCTCCATGCTCGAAAATCCTCTCACCTGTCCTGTGACCCTTTGTCTACTAAAGTGTTGAAGGTTGACTTGGTTTCCTTTAGTCTTCTTAAGGGGAGGCAGGTGATTGGTCCACTTATCGGTCCGTTTTTTCTGCAACTCTGCTGTTTGCTTTTCTGCCTCTTGCGTCATTGACTATATCCTGCTTTCCAACAAGATTAAAAGTTTCTTTTAATTAGGCGCAAAGCATTAATGCAACAAAATGGCCCTAAGGTTGCCTCCATGATCTACGATGCTGTTCCAAATCAATCCATAGCCAATGCACTGCTTTTCCTGCTTCTGTCAAGCCAAAAAATAGTTCACAATAAAAAAATTAAAAAAATCTTTTGTTCCAAACCTGTATTTTTGTTTCATGGAGGGGGATGAAAAAAAGATTATTACCATATTGACACTGCTTTTTTTTTTTATATAGAAATGAAGTCAATTGTGACCATGACAAAAAGACAAAGTTTACCTTAAAATCTAAATATAAAAATTGTATAAACTGTTATCTATTTATTTTTTTGATCACTTTTGATTCTTACTGCTACTGGTTTCATACACTTTCATTGTATAAAAACGAGGTGCAAGATCATGTGGCAAAATATTTCCTTTTGTCATCACAAGAAAAAAATATGGGTTTGGAATGATATGAGGGTAACTGTAGCAAATTGCCATGGCAAAAATTATACGGCAAAAAATACAGGTATATTTTGGGGCAAACTATAATGTTAAATAATCTTGTGTGATCTGGACATTAGCAGCTATTTGTTTGATTGTATATAATTTTAGGAAAGCTAAAAGAGGGCTTAACAAAAAAATAAAAATAAACCGAATACTCTGTCATGTGACTATTTCAGAGAATCCTGTTGAGAATACTTGAGCTGCTTCTGACATTTGCTCTAACTGCTGCTGAAGATGGTTTAAGTTTGTTAAATTTGCAGTGCTTTTTATCTCTATAATGTCATTTCGTTTTTGTTTTTTCAAAGTCTTGTTAAGAATACCCAGACTGTTGCATGTTGCACTACAGTGAGAGTATTTAAATGCTATAATGATATATGGTGCTGTTCTGATGAATCTGTTGTTGTAGTTTTGGGATTGATGGTTTGCATTTAACACTTGTGGTATAAGATATATTATGTACATATTTCATGGGTGTTTTATAAACACAATACCATTTGAAGAGCGTGGAAAGTGCTCATTGTAATTGGCCCTAAAAACATCATTGAATGTGACTAGACTATTTAACTCCACATTGATTTTCTGATGTATTTGGGTTTCAGGACGAGGGGGATCATATCGTTCCAGCAGAGGAATGGGTCCCATGGCTGCCCAACAGACCAGCTAAACCCAGTCCTTTAGCCATTATCAGCCCTGTTCCACCCGTTTATCTCCTCCACCCGTTTGGACTCTCAAACATGAGCCGTGCCACTCCAGACCATGTAGTTAGATGGCCGCATCTTAGCAAGTAAGGACACAACCAATGGTTTTGGGAAAAACATAGTGTCAATGAGACTATAGTACTCCCAGCGCTGTAATTGCTCAGAGCTCTCAAAGCTTTCTCTCAATCATATGCTATTGCACAGCCTTTACACATTTGAGACAGAACACGTGCCTTTGATTATGGGTGTCTGGATTTTAATTGAGCTTGGTGGAATGACGTCTTAGTAGCTGGGAACAGCCGCTAGATTATGAATGTGAAGTACACCGTATACCAAAGGCACTTAGTTTTTGGCCAAACGAACTGTTAAGTGAATGTGAAAAATATACTTGTACGTACTGTATTGTAACGTGATTTTTCTCTTTTTTTGGCTCAGCCAAATGGTTTACAGGAAATGCATTGTACTGTATGTGGCTGAATGACTGCTTCATTGTATTTCTTCCAATCAATGTTGATTAGAATTAATGCTAACTAATAAATGATTTTTGAAGGACAAGACACTTTAAAAGTTATTCACACATATTAGGTATTACATAAGAGCAGACAGACTCTTCTTTGAAGCCATAATACACTTTGTGCATTTAATATCTTAAAGCACAGGGTTTGTTTGTTTTTTTAGATTATTCAGTGGTTTTCAATGGTTTTTGACTGGTTAAGTATAGCGTAACAATAAACTTGTGAAACTAGTGTTGGGTTAAGTACAAGTTAAAAAAAATAGTAATTAGCAAAAGAACAGTTTCAATAATAAGGGTGTAAGCAATTAGTGTGGGGGAAAATTGCATCCTAACCCTTTTTTGTGCCAACTTTAATTGGCACCATTATAACACAATACCATAAACATTAAAAATGTAAAAATGCTTATTTACACATCTTTACAACTCCATACACAAATTGAACAGAATTAATGTAAGTGCGTTTGTAAAAATACTGGTAAATTCTTCACATTTCTGTTTTTAAATCCTCCAGAAATTGTCCCCATTCAATATCTTTGAATATTCCTCAATGTAACCTTAATTTTTGCTTTGATCGAGCTTAATTTATACTGAACTTGCACAGTTCCTTTACCCTAAGTAATTGCATGTGATGTTTGTTGTTCATAAAAGAAAACCTTTTTTTTCAAATAGATTTTTTTTTATTGACCTTACTCTCAAAGTTCCCACTGTAAGCAACATTTAAACTCCAGAGTAGCCCTAATCAATTAAAAACTTCCAGTACAATTCAACAATACTCTGATACCATACAGCTAGGTTTAAAGTAGCTCTTCATGGGCATTAAAATTTCAGAAAAATAAATGTGCAAAACAAAAGCGTACACACATCCAATCCACTGTGCTGGAAAATAAAATATCCACAACATATGAAAAAGATATTTTCAATAACAAAAAGAAATCAAACACAATTATATCAAACAGCAAAGTCTGCATTAAATGTATTATGCTTACAAAACCAGCCAATTCCATACTAGTTAAAACCTCAGTACACAAACGCAGGTAATCACTGACTGGGCAGGAGGTACTGTTTGTTTAAGTCTCTGGTGCTAGGTCAGTTTTCCACACAGTCACGCAGGAAAAAACATATGACCGTTCTATGGCACATTGTTATGGTCGAGGGGCATCTGTGGAGAATCGTGGGGTGGGCTGTTGTGTCCTGGAGGCAGTGGCTGGTTTTCTTGGGGTATATTTTGGTGTTCCTGTCCTAGATCTTGCTGATTTTGGGGTACATCATGTTGTTGTTGTTCAAGAGGGATATCTTGGTGTCCTGGGGGCTGGTGCTCAGGGGGCACAGGAGGCTGATCATGTCCTAGTGACTCAGGGATAGCATTCCCTTCCACTGTTATAAGAGATTTAGAGTGTTTTGTGTCATTGCCAAGAATAACAGGTTACATTTAAATGTAATGTTTAAAACTCCAGTGCATTTGCCAAAAATGTTACATTGAAAATGTGTTACATTTAAATGTTTTACATTTAAGTATATTTGCCAAGAATGTTGCTTTTAAAATAAGGTGTTAGATTTAAATGTAATGTTTACATGTAAAAAATGTAAGTATTTTTTGTCAGGAATGTCACTATTAAAATACATGTTTCAAATTTTTAAAATTGTTTTTCAATTTAAATGGTTAAAATTCAAGTATGTTTTGGCATAATGGTGTGGCTATTTTTAATATTATTTATTTATTTATTTAAAGTTTTTTGTGCTTTAACAACATGTAGCCACAACATTGGAAACCATGTTAACCCACTGCATACAATAACTGATATAACGTTTCTTTAACCGCCTTCACAATACTGTTAACCTAGAATAACATGTCAGTGGATCTCACATTTAAAACCCAGTGTAAGAATAGCTAGCCAGTGTAACTTTCACATGTGTCTGGTTATATGTCTGAAGTGAAAGTATTACTTACATTGCATCTCAAGTGGAGGTGGAACATCCTGTGTTTTTAACCGCTCCATATGCTCCACAGCCTTATGAGGAAGATGCACAGAACAGTTTTTTTCATTTACTTGTTTTAAACGACTCTTCTTGTTTTGGTTTTTTTAATTCAATGAGCAGGTATGAGACAAATCAGTTCAGTCACCTGCTGCAGTTCTATTTTCTGAGCATTGAGCTGCTCCTGCTGTCGCTCCAGATCCTCTCTCTGCTTCTGAAGGTCAGCTGCTTTCAGATTTAAGTCTTCCTCCTGCCTGGCCAACTGCTCCTCAAACTCTCTCATCTCTTCTTCAGTATATGCCTGGTTCTGTTCTAGAGTCTGGGGTTATCCAAAGATAATAATTAAGTTGTCCCTTATTAATTAAAGGACTAAGCTATTAGGCAATAGGCAATCATCCAACAAGAAAGCATGAATTAAGCAATGGTGTAAATATCTGTTAAGCACGTGATCATACTCACTTCCCAGCTGTCTGGTTCAAGAAACTCTTTTTTCTTTGTGGCAACCAGAAACTCATCTAAGGACACCAGTCTGTCTTTATTAGTGTCAACCTGTAAAGGCCAGAAGATCACAGATTTAGAAAAATGATCTTGAATGAATGAATCTTCCTGAAGTTGCCAAGTCGTACAAAGAGAATTGGCCCATTATTATAATCATGATTTAACCTCGTTCATGACATGTTCTCTCATTCGCAGCCTCTCCTCCTCCATTTCAACCATGTCATCCTCTTCATTAGTTGGATCATAGATCTTCTCCAGCTGAAAAAAATAAGCACAGTAGAAGCCATTTCATTAGCTACTATATAATAGCAGAGCATGTTATAACTACAACCACTATATATGTTTTATTTTTATTCTGTGGTGAATTATGCAACTGTTATAATTACACTGCGTACCTCTTTCGTGAACAGGGCTTCCAGCTCTTGTTCATCAAAGAAGCCATCTCCGTTTGTGTCTGCAATACAAAAAAAGAGCAATATTAAGCATGTCATTTTAACATTCTCATATCCAGGATTCATCTAAGTTGTCCAAAATATTTTACCATGCAGATTGAAGAATGTTTTGGGGTCAAAGTCTTCAGGGTCAAGGCCATCAGCCTCTTCCCACACTTCTTTGAGCTGATCCTTGCTACCCTACATAACAGAACATCTGAAAACATGAGCATATCCTCAGTTAAATCACAAACATTAAGATAAGTTAAGACTTACAGGGTGATTGACTTTAGGGTGATCAGCATGTTTCTTCTTCATCTCCTCATAGTGCTCCTCTTCTTTCCTCCTGCCCTCCTCGTCTAGTGTCTTCAGGTGTTCCCGTCTCTCATGCTCTTTCATCATCTCGTACCTTTTAAATTCTTCATGCCGTTCCTTGTCGTAGTTCTCCAGATCTTTTGTAGCCTATATTGCAAGATCATAAATATGACTGAAATATAATTGCTAGACATGTTTTCATCTCCAGTTATCTTATGAATGTGAAAAGAAGGAAAATGGCCATGAGATGTTTCTTGGATTTAAAACAAAGAGTATTACATGATGTTCTTTTTAAGTGCATATAGAAGATTCCAGAAATCTTTAAGAGTGTATTTGTAGGACGCAGTTCAAAAATATTTTCAACCAGTACAGACTAATGCTTTATTTTTAGTGTTATTTAAGTTATATTAGTTATATTAAGTTATATTATTAATATTATATTAGTTATATTATCTTTCATAGAAAAACTGAAAATATGTTTTCAGTTGTAATTTCTAGGCCTGGAAAAGTCATTGAAATTTCTTAAGTGTATTTTTCTAAATCACCGTGAAAAGATTTTTTAAAACTTTATCTACTAAGTCATGGAAATGTATTATTATTATTATTATACAGTATATTTGCCTCATTTTTTATGCAATAAGAAGTGCATTCTAACTGCTAAATATATTTTATACTTAAGGGAACAATCAAGCATTCAAAGTGAAAGCCACAGAATCAAATTAAATATGATGGAAGCTGGGTAACTGTAAGTAATGACGTACCGATTTGATGAGTCTGTCCAGATCCTCAACCTCAAATGTGTGGGGGTTCATGTGGTTCAGATATTCAAACTGTTTGAGTAATGCCTGGTGATCTACTGCAATATCTGATAAACATGAGAGAGAAAAGTGTTCATAGGTGCAGTTACACCTATGTAGGAGAAATACCACAAGCCGCATTTATTCAACTGTAATTATTTTTACAGCCATTCTTACCATTCCCTCCTTCAATATCTTGCTTGGCTTTGATCAGGGTTCTCAGACGGCTGACCTCTTGCCTTTTAAGTTCATCCAGCTTGGTTCTCACATGGTGGCTGACAAAGTCAAGCTCTTTAGCCAACTTCCCTTGCTGAAATCAGCAGGAGCGAAGAGATTAGCTCTGTGTGACCTTTGTATTGTACAACACAACACAAATAAAGCCATGCTGTTTCTTACCTTTATATCTTCCATATCTGTGTTGTGAAGCTTTTCTCTAAAATGTTGATCTTTTTCAAGGAAATCGATAACTTCCCTGAGATAGCGGTCATAATGTAGTCCAGTGTCCTACAAATTTAAATAATATGTATACATGTATTGAATACAATAGTGTGCTTTTTTCTTTGAAAGCAAATGCTTTCAGAAATGTGAGCTTGTTGCCACAGAAATAACCATGCATATTTATGCATCCTCACACTCCAAGACTACTTACTATAACTTGCTGCCAAAGCTTGTTATGTAATTAGCTGATCAAATATATCTTACCACACTCTGGGGAGGTTCTTTGACTGTTTCCTCTGGGAGCTTCACCTTAGTTTTATCTATGCTTATTGGCACTGCCTTGGCCCAGGACATCACATTCGCCAACACAAGGCAGCTGGTGAGGAGCCCCTTTAAATAGGACATCTGGAAAAATCAGCACACATATAGATGAAACATTAGATGGAGATGACAGCTCTATCATATTAGATAGCGATACTGACTGGTTATGTTGCAAACCCTAGTGAGCTGACTACCATGTTTGGGAATCACATGCGAATCTGAAGTTTCGAATCGATTTTTTTCGACATCACATTTCGATTAGGGGTCTAGGTAGGCAGCCCAGTAGGGCTTGAGACAGCCAATGATTGGCAGATCAGCTCTCCAATAAAGTCGTTACTAAGGATAAACAATATTAACAGGCAGTTAGCGGGTCACTATATTAAAGTGACGCTCAAAATATACATGGTTTTGTATGGCAAGCCATATCGCATTACAGAAATGTGCTTCGAAAGGGTGGTAGATCTCGATACATAAGAGGCTAATTTCATTAGCTTTCATTTGACAGTGAAGTCTATGCCAGACGTTACAGCGAAACTCGCTGGACATTTTATTAATGAAAAGTTGAATTGTTGATGCTTTATTTAGGTTAAGGCATTTCGCAATTAAATAATGGCACTTACGGTGTCAGATTGGTTTCTATCGAGCTATCTCGGGTGTTTTCTGCTTCCTTTCATTACCGCTGGCTTCTTGACTGTCCGCTATCTTGGACTGATGATGATGACTTACAGAGGCGGATTCAGAACAGCTCGCGAGCTAACAGAGCAGAGCAGCAGGAGGAGACAGAGAGCTCGTCCACGTAGATCAAGTACAGAGCTTGACTTGCATATTGGGGTTTAGTGATATTGTTTCTTATGACACGGATAGAAGGCTTCCTGAAGGGGGCGCGTGGGGGCTCAGAAAGCGAATCCTCCGCTCAGTCGTATTCAGATTTCATGGTCTTTTCTTCCTTTTAAACCATTTCACTTTAAGTATGATAGATTAAAATTGTTCTTATAATGGTTAGTACATTTCATGCGAACAGAATATTTTCCGAGTAATATCTATAAAAAATATTTTAAAATCATTATTTATTCATCACAAACGCCTGTGATTGGTTCATTCTCACCAGCGCTGAAAAATGTAACGGGTAACAGGTGATAACAATGAGCGTGTGTTTGGATAATAATAATAATAATAATAATAGATGTTTGGATAATAATTAAAACCCATATAATGATAAGAAGAAGCTTAAATAGATAATAAGCTTAAAAACAACACACTGAAGAATTTTAAATAGGAGAATTATTATTTATCAGGGCCGCTAAGCTCCGCCCATTGCATAACTCCGTTAGATGGTACTGTTCTATGCGCTTATTTTATTTCTATAGCATGCTTACAGCAGTAGGGCTTTTCTTATAGCGCCAATAGCCGGTGGCCATGAAAAGAATAGTGTATTTTTTATCAAACGACAAAGCACAACACCTATAACAGGATGACATAAATAAACTAAATGAGAAAAAATGCACAAAAAAAGACAATAAAAACATGAACCCATTACATCACGTAATGGACAAAATTACAATAGGATTTTATGGCAAAGAACCGTTCTAGATGAAACCCAGAATGTTTATTCAAAATTAAAGAGAGAAGAGACTTAGTATAAAATATCATTTCTGAATTTAAAAATTATGTCATTTAAATTTATTTTATTTAAAATGTAATGACGAACTTATCTGCATTTATGAATGATAGATGACAGAAAACAAAATGGGAAAAAAATATTTAAAAAAAAAAACAATAATAAAAAAATACCACATTTAACATATTAAACTAACGTCTGAAAGAAGAGAAAAAAAAGAAAAGCGAAGGAAAAAGACTTAAAAGATCCTGAAATCAACAGACAGGAAGTGATATTTGACATCACTTCCGCCTCCATTCTTCACTTCCTCTCGGCCTCGGCACAGTCTTTCTCTTTCCTCGCTCTCAAAACCGCCATCATGGGTCGTATGCACGCTCCTGGGTAAACGTTTATTTTACGCTAAAAACATTCTATAGGCCACACTACCAACCCAAAATACGGTTAAGTCTTTATAGCATAGGCTGAGTCTGGAATATGTACTCCATTGGAGCTAGAAAAGAGTTTTTGAGAAGTACATTGAGTCCCACGTTCTCTTCCCCTGTGTAGCGTGATGGCAGCACATGTAGAGTGAGGCGCTGCAGGATGGACACATGTAGGATCTTTACACATTGATTCACTTCACATTGACCGTTTATCTGTGCGGTCTGATTGTTCTGGTATCATGTCGCTCAGTTTAACATAACCTTCGTTTGTGTGTCAGATGTGTTCGGCGGTTAGTTAGGGCTGATCAGACCACCTCCTAAATGGTTTTTATGCATTCATCAGAAAATTTAATAGTCAAACTCTAATTTCAAGTTCAAGATACCCTTCTGTTTACTTACCTATGCTTTATATATGACCTGTTGTCAGTTAACATGTTTACAGTGTGGCTTCCTGAAGGATAAGGGAAATTGTTTAGAATTTGTAATTTACGGCTTCAGTATGGTAACTATATATTTAACTGTTATGCTTTATTTTTTAGCAAGGGTTTGTCCCAGTCAGCGCTGCCCTATAGACGAAGTGTCCCCACAGTAAGTCCACTGATTCTGATTTGTGTGGAACAATAATGCCAATCTAAATGGTCAAGGCTGTTTAAATATTCAGTTGCTTTGTATTTTAGTGGCTCAAGCTGACATCCGATGATGTTAAAGAGCAAATCTTCAAACTGGCCAAGAAGGGTCTGACTCCCTCACAGATTGGTAAGTTCTTATTGATATTAAATGAATTTTACCAAGTACAGTCAGGTCCATTGTATAACATTAATTTCACGAGATTTTTATTGGACATTTTTGTACACTGGGATCATTCAGAGACGAGTTTGAAATCGATTAAGAACATAAGTTAACAATCAACTAATACAAATAAAAAAAATGTAATTAGTAAAATGGTTACAGCAGAGGCGCATCTGACATTTGTAAGCTGCTTTCCAGTAGAAGAGAATGTTTCTGTTAATTTTATTTTATTTTTTTTACCTATAGGCTCAATTCTTATAGATGCTTAAGTCTTTTTCTATCATGTGTTTTAGTATTTGTGGATTAGATGTCTGTATTTTCTGTCTGCACAGTTTCATTATGGAACTAATATCACCTGCCATTTTCTCATTAGGTGTGATCCTGAGGGATTCCCATGGTGTTGCTCAGGTGCGTTTTGTCACTGGCAACAAGATCCTTAGGATCCTGAAGTCCAAAGGTCTGGCCCCTGACCTGCCTGAGGATCTCTACCACCTCATCAAGAAGGCTGTCGCTGTGAGGAAGCACTTGGAAAGGAACAGAAAGGTAATAACATGGTCACTCATATTAGATCATGTACTTGCATCTTTACAATGCAGATGATCATTTTTCAAGATTTATGGAAAAATCAGTCCAATGTGTTTCAGCTGTTTTGTCTCATCATTCACTTGTGTTCTTGCAGGACAAGGATGCTAAGTTCCGCCTGATTCTGGTTGAGAGCAGAATCCACAGGCTTGCCCGCTACTACAAGACCAAGAGAGTACTTGCCCCCAACTGGAAGTAGTGAGTGTTTAATTAACTTGTTTTACGACATTACAAGAAATTCCTTCGCTGATATGTAGTGCACATTTCATTGTCCCGTTCTTCCCTTGTAAGAACTGAGAAATTTCTGATGTGCTAGATAAACCCTGGAGGTAAATTAGCAGTTTGGCTTTATTGTGCCAGCACTGCCAGTCCCCTTCACACAAACAACTGCTTTATCTTTCAAAAATGTGTTTTCCTGAATTTGAGATATTTGTTTGTTTTCATCCACAGCGAATCCTCCACAGCTTCTGCACTGGTGGCATAAATTTGCAGTTTTTGGACAAATAAAAATATTTGGATCAATTCAAGTGTGTGTTATTTCTGTCAGACTGATTTTCTTTACTGGAGTTGGGTATAGAACTGTGTTGCAGTTGCATTATAATACAGTGGTTACATATGTCTGTATTCTGTCATGTAAACGTCTCCTTCAGAATCCATCATAACTGAATATTCACTTTGCTTTTTCAAGTTCCTTTTATTCAAGTTCCTTCATGGTTGATACAGTTGTAAAGATTTGTAAATCTTTGAGTTTATTTCTGTTTAAAAGATCATTTTATAGATATTAAAAGTGCTGTGGTTAGCATTTTGTAGTGCACTATGCTTCTGTGTTATTGACAGTGTAAGAACATTGAGAATAAATTAGTTAAAATTATTGCTCAAAAAATGGAAAGAAAGAGGCATGTTGATATATTAGCTATTGTCTCGTACATTGTTCAATGAATGCCCAAAGATCTAATTACATGTCTGATGCCCAGACTAAAATGTATGCTATTATTTGTTAGACAAAAATCAACACAAATGTTTGTGCACTTGTACTGGATCATGAAAAGCTAATGTTTTAAGGAGTACGTGAATGGCTCTGTAAGTTAATAAACGTTTGCTAGCTGACTCACTTAGTGTGTGTCATTAGTATACAAGGAAATGCCTATTATTCTAAGGAAATTGTTCAATTACATAAAAAGACTGGATTAAGACTTCATACAGAGAAAGACTAGAGAGGGAAAACTCAATTCTTTGTAAGGTGTTTTATGATGATACACTGTCGATCTTGTCCACTAGAGGTCAGTGTTCACTCAACATTTGAAATGTGTGTTAATGGTAACCTAATAAAAATATTGCAAAAGTGTAAATGGCAAAATTTGTATTGTCTGCATTAATCGATGCCGTAGAAAAGAATCTATTAAAAAATAGTCACCTGGTGTACAGGGTATTTTTTTAATGATCAAACCAAATGGACATTAATTAAATATGTGAAAATATGTCTTGGTTAAGGATGTTTTTAGTCAGCCTTTCATAACCGACACCTTTTATATCCTTTAAAAACTTGATTTGTATCTTTGTTCAATTAATGGAGTCTGGCTTTTATACAAAAAGCCTTTAAATCATCGCTTTAAGCAGTTTCTGAAAAGCTCTGGCGGTATATTATGAACAGCACCATAACTCGTTTTCAGTTTGATTAAAAATCATTTAGTACTAATAGAGGTCACATCACTGAGATGAGGTATTTTAAACTGTGAAATGAAATAACATACACTTCCCACAAACTGTAGCTGCTACAAACTGTGCTTTCACCGTAGATATGTACATAATGTCATATGACGCATTGACACTGTTTAGCACGCACTTGTATTTGCAACTATAAATGGAGAGATCAAGAAGAGTCTGAGAGTCTCCTACTGCAGATCACTTTACTCTGCATGCAGCGATTTAACTGCAGTTGCCTCTGTATGAACCTCTCCTAAGAGAGAAAAGTAACACTGAGTCACCTTGCAGCATAGTGAGCTGCTGGCAGTGGTGAGGAAACCATCAGCAGTGCAATACTGCAGAGCTGCGCAGGACTGCACCCCTTTACTAAAGGTGTGCGACTGCGAGGGACAGACAGAGTAGACGGAAGACCTTTTAAGTGGTATTACAGAAAGCCCCTAATTTAAACAAGCTTATTAGCCGGACATGTGCTGTGCTCTGTTGGAGGCATATGGTGTTTTATCCAGGGCCGCGAACGCGGTCAGGTCCCACGGTGCTGGTGTGCCCGGGGTTACAGTTCTGTCTGTCACATTACTCCCAAATCAAGTCGACCGCCTCTAAGAAGTGTCAGTCAAGCCAAGGGACTCGGCTGTGTAAAACTGCTGACACAATATCAAAGTGCCCTCTGCAGATGTCATTTTTTTTGTTTCATTTTTACATGAACAAGAGTTTTAAGGGTCTTAGAATATGAATGCCAATGTCTTCTTTCGAAATAACCTAGCCTATTATTAATGTATTACAATAGTGGGAGAAATGCTTGTAACTGAATGCTTTATTACTAAGATCAGTAAAAGAATTGAAATGATTTGTCAGAAAATAAACAGAAATAAACCCACAGCAACTGCCTTTGTAGCAAATATCACTGCAGCCACAAGCATCCTTTTCCATTGTGTTTTGTCAATGTCTCTTCTGTTGGAGTTTAAGTCATCCTTAGGGGGAAATGTTGCATCAAACCAACAAAAGGCTCGCCGACGAAAGTTCCCCCAACTCCAAAGGGATTCTGTGCTAAAATATTTATACAGCTCTCAAGTGTTTGATGTAGATACACATGGAGTCAAATGGCTGTTCTTGGCGAGAACAGAGTGTAGCCTAAATCAGGGATACAAGGGATAATTCCTGTTTTTTCAAAGGAAATGGTTCACAAAATTCCCATTAATCCATGCCTTTATCCCAGCCAGTTCATATGATATGGTAACCATGATTTTACCAAGTCGGATATGTTCCTGGATCAACATTCCTGTTGGTCCTACAACAACATTCTTTTTGAAGATTTTATGTTGTTTTTTTGTTTTGTTTTTAAGAGCTGCATTTATTTGATTAAAAAACTGTAACATTGTGAAATATTATTACAATTTAAAATAATTGTTGTCTATTTGAATATATTTTAGAATGTAATTTATTCCTGTGATGACAAAGCTGTGATGACAGGCTTCAGTGTCACATGATCTTTCATAAATCATTCTAACATGCTGATTTGATCAGCATCATTGAAAACATTTGTGCTGCTTCATATATTTTGTGACAACTCATTTTTATACAAATGCTCTAGGACCAGGAAAATCTGTTTTCATGACAAAATCATGTTTATCCATATGATATTTCTATGAAAAATCTAAATCCACACATCTGAACATGAAGTGATGTTTATTGTATTTTCAAATGCAACACACTACTCTGCCAGGATGTTAATCTTATGATGACAATTAATTTATTAATAGTGAATACATATGAAACATGTAATTTAATACATGTGAATACGTGAATAAGTGAATACATATAAAACATGCTTTCCTGTAGCTCAAATAGAGCATGGTGCTAGCAACGCCAAGATCATGGGTTCGATTCCCAGGGAAAGCAAGAGCTGATAAAAATGTATAAACTGTAACTTGAATGCAATGTAAGTCGCTTTGGATAAAAAGCGTCTGCTAAATGCATAAATGTAAATTTATTGTACTGTTGCCTCTTTGCCACTAATACAGTCCTTGTCTTGTGGTACACTAACATATGTAGTGTGACTTTGAGCAGTGCCTCTTATACCAGGATGAAATTTGTGGATAGGATGAGGAGACAGGGCAAGTCCAGTTTGATGCAGTGTAAGCATTATTGTAATGTCATGGTTGAGATGGCTCATTCTCAGTGCAGCCAAAGGCAGTCATAAGTGATGGAGCTGATAGATTGAAACCCTCAGCTGTGTCATTTTTATTCACCCTGGTACACATATAAACAAAAACAAACATTATGACCTTCCATATTAACTGCCTGCACGGAATGACCTTTAGAGGTGCACTTCTGATTTTTTCTGCACTGTTATTTATAAAAATTGTTTACAGTAATATACACTCACATAAGCGATTCTGTGTCTTAGTAGCATTAAAAGTTGCTTTGTTTTACACTGAACCGTTTGCCTATTAACATCATTAATTAACTTGCATGACCAGCTGAACACTTGAACAATTTTTCTCTGTAAACCTCTATTTTTTTCTATTACTCGTGTTTGGAAGGCTAATAATGGCTAATTGAGAATAGTGCATTTCTACAATGACATTAGTAATAAAACACATTTACTTTTACATGGCTTTTTTTGGGCTTATTTCCAGAATACAGTCATGAATTTCCCAGTTCCCATAGCACAATAACCACTAATAGCAGTTGTGAAATATCCCCACCTGCTGTTTGAACTGCACTCTACATAATGTCATTATTAATCACTTTAGTTTGTTTCCCATTTCCTTTACTCCCTTCTCTCTATATATATTTACCAAATTGTTGAAGACATTTTATTTGCAGAAAGATGCAATTGACCTTGTTTATACACATATTTTCACATACTTATATATCCAGAAAAGGAGGTATTTTACAGTATAAGGTCAACCATCAACTGTCAGCCAGACTACAGAGTGTAGGTGGCTATAAATAGCATGGCCTAGTGGAAGGATAATCAGCTGTTGTTGCAGTTGGATTGTTTCTTTTGTTGTAACTCTGCCCTGCCTTAGTGAGAAGTTTGACCGGGTGTGTTCCTGTGGTTATGATCAAGAATGTATGGGAGAGTCTTTAGGTATGAGTTTTGTGTCAGAGATTTCTCATACAGTAGGCTACTGACGTATTGGCACGTTTGCTTTCGTGAGGAAGTGCATTCTTGTCCAAATATTAGCTCAAGCTCATGTGTCCATTTACCAGCAAATGTTTTGGATAGCCTTTAGTTAATATTAAATCACATAACCAGTTACGTTAAGGCCATCAGCTGTCTATTAAATTTTATTTATTTATTACATTTATTTATTAGGTACATTTAAGTATAAAAACATGTACCTAATGAATAAAAACTTTTTGAATTACTATAAACATTTGAGTTAAAATATTTATTTCAATATCAATATATTTATGGGTGCTCTGAAATATAAAATTAGACACAGTGTAGACACTTTTTTTAAAGTGGCCCTTGCATATGATCAACTACCACTGAGCATGAATTAAACATTAATAACATACCTGGGTAGCTAAATAATAATATTCATGTCTAGGTAGCTATATTTAAAGGTAAGCAAATGACCTAATATTTTCTCTCGCCTCACGCGCATGCAGATCACGAAAAGTGGCGCGAACAGAGTGACGCAAAAGTGTAAACAAAGCAACTTCACGCTGTTTTTGTCAGCAGGGAGCCTACAAGACTTTCTCAGCATGTCTAGGACTCAAGAAAAATGTTTATTCCGCAAGATATGTTTTTCTCAGTCGGATATTTTTGGCTGGGAAACACGTAGGAGAAACGTTAGGTTTACAGACTAACGTAAACTAAAATAATCACTGAATAAGACTAAAATAATCACTCACTTCGTACTATTGTCATTTAATTCATTAGCCACTGTTCGCCTAACTTGTTACCTGCCAAAATGCTCAAATCTGTGAAGACTGTTGTCATGACCGCAACACAACAACAAATGTCTAGTGAAGTCTGGCTTTAATACAAATCTTACAAGGTAAAAACAAGTATCCAACTGTTTCAGAATGCGCGTGTGACTTGCGGGAATGTTAATCTGTCCATGGTTTCAAAGTGTAACTCGATCTGCATGTAACTACACTCTTACAGAATTGGCTTTGCTTTAATAAAAGGTAGAATTTCGTCGGCGACATCTGTGCACTCCCAGCATCAACATCCCGCCTGATTAATGATGCCCTCTTTCTTTTCTGTCGGCTTATAACTGGGACAAAGACTTTCTCCAAGTTTGGCCTGCCCCTTTAACAGCAGTGCAGCCCTAGTGGTGATTATCGGACTGTCCGATTCCCTGGAAACTCTGCGGCGCAGCTCTCACTTTAAACCGGGATCATGGCGGCTCCGCTCGGGCGGGATACACTACCTGAGCACTGGTCCTACGGAGTGTGTAGGGATGGCAGGGTCTTTTTCATCAAGTAAGCAGCCTGTGAAGGGTTTAATCACAGTCGTTGCATTTTATCGTGGTTCTGGTGAATCCGCATCTTTTCCGACGGGTCTCGTAACAGGTGTTTCTGTTTTCCAGCGACAAAACTCGCAGCACTACTTGGCTCCATCCCCGCACTGGTGAACCTGTCAACTCAGGACACATGATACGATCGGGTACGGTAATAAACTATGCTTTCTAGTCTAAACTTTGCATCCTTAGTCGGATACTGCGGTATAAGTGTGTTTAAAGTGAACAGTGCAAACACGTCCTCTGCATAATTGATGGTTGGTTACTTTCTGTTTCATTAAAAACTTAATGGAGTTTTGTACAAATATTTCTCTCCCCTCAGATTTACCGCGGGGATGGGAAGAGGGCTTCACCGAGGAAGGCGCCAGCTACTTTATAAAGTAAGCGATAGTAAATTTCTGGTTTTGTCCTTGAGAGACCGCGAGGATGCGAGTGCAACTGCAAAGCCCTCCCCAACGAGCGCTCACTCACTCCCGCCTCTCGCAGCGATCAGTGTCCGCTGTCTGCTCGTACCTTCACGAGTCAAGAAAAGACAGATAACTGAATCCAGTCAGAGGTTTGACTGAATGTTTACTGGCGATTTGCTCTTCGGTGTAGATTATGTGAGGCAATGACATCGGGCAAATGATTTCCAGCTATCAGCCTGTTTGTCCATTGGTTTGTCCAGTTAACTGTTTCGTAGTTTATCCAGTGATCCATCTGACTGTCATTTATTTATACATAAGTGTGGCCATCATTTTATATATATTCACATCCATTCATATATCTGTCTATCTATCTATTCATCCATCCAGATCTTTTCACGTTTCTGGATTTCTCAGAAGCGGAAGCTGTCATTGATTGGTAAATTTCTGTAACAAATATGATATTTGCATTCTGATTTGCTCCACACACACACACACACACACACGCACACACACACACACACACACACACACACACTCAATAGCATTTCCACAAATAAAATATAGAGTGATTGATTATAGCACTTAGAAGAAACAAAGATTTCAAATTTATTGTCACTCCCTCAGATGTTAGCATTCTCCCAGCAGTTAACTATTTTTTGTAATTTAATGCCAAGGTAAAATAATACAAAGCATATTTAGAAATGTTCATTATTCTTTAAAAAATGAAAAAATGCTAGTTTGTCTATGTCTGTCTATCTGTCTAGCTCTCTGTTGGCACATCCAGTAATCAGTGAATCCATCTTTTCGTCAACATCCATCTCCACCATGTCCACCAGGTGAGGAGACTCATGGGCAGATAGTGAGCAGCAGAAGTGAGATGAAGTAGACTGTGGCAGGGAGAGAAATACTGCTTAGGGAGCTGCCTGGAAAAAAATTAGCTGCTAGGGACACTAATCATTTTCAATGACAGTGGCAGGCAGAACTAAGAGAGGATGCAATCCCATAAAATTGGTGCGAATAAGCGTGAGAGTATTGGAGTGCTGCAGGCCTGTGGTTAGTGCTGCTGTATAGCACGTTGCCTGTAACTCCTGAATTTGACAGAATATGTGGCTTGGCACAGCCTGTCTATGATTTTTAACATAGTTCTTGACACAGTATTCTTCCTTTCAGGTGTGATCAGTTTTTAAACAAAGTCATTCTAGAGATGCTTCAGTAGTATGAATAGTACAGAAATAAAAGCAAAATATGTAATATCCTCCCTGCAATTCGATGTCGTGAATGTTGCATCTGTTCCCTATGTAATGTTCCCAAGATAATTCTGTGTAATTGTAATAAATACTTTTGTATTAATGAACCAGCTCATGCTCTGAAAGATGATTTCCCTTGGAACCAGTAGATTCTATTTTCAGTCTTTCCTCTGAAATGGATTGTATTCAAGTTGGAATATGATAAATATTTCAGTATTACATTATTTAAACATTTCATTACTTTAACATGATTTTTAACCTTACTATAGTTTGGTTGAATTTCAGATTGACACATACCACAATTACTTATTGCTTGTATTAGCCCTGAATTTTTGTATTATATCTTTACCTGTCTAGTCGACTTGGATGACATTAGATTACAGTTCATAATAGCAAGGTGATCTGGTTCTTTGATCTAAGCTGTATGATGACAAAGAGTGCTTAGCTGTGACAGTTAGCAGAATCTTTCACCATTGTCTTTGCAGCAATGCTAGTTAATTATAGAGCCCTCACTTCTGTTTACAGTCACCCATGCAGCCCATTACCTCTCTCTGTGCCCACTTAATGAAGGAAATGAAGGGCATTGCCCAGCAAGACTGGATGGATTTTCCCATTAAAATTCTTCTCATGTATGGCAATGTGCTGGACCTTAACCTTCCCCGTTTAGCGGATGTTGTAGCCTGTCTGTACGTGTGTACGTGCGTGTGCCCATATGCCTGTGGAATGACAGAGATGTATGGTGCGATCACACAGCCAATTCATGGTGGCTTTGCTCTCCAAAGTCACTTTACCCATTCGGCTCCGCTAATGTGGAAACCACAACCAGACTACCATCATCATAGCCAATGTATCTAGCCATTCACTGTCCTTCATTGTATGACCTGCTCCATCTGTAAGAATGTTTTGATTATTAGTTTGTTTACAGTACTGGAGTAAATCATTTGGATGCTTTGGCTTATTTAATTAAATTGAGAAATCAACACGACAGCTGCCAGTAAACAACCGATGTGATTGCACTTTATGCTGCACAATGCAATATTAACAAATTAACTGAGGCAGCAGGAGTGAATGCGAGGCAATGTGAAGCTACTAGATAAGATTTTTCCCCTTACGGATTTCTGTCTGAATGGTAAAGAGCCCGCCTTTGCTTCTGCACAATTACCATGCAATGCCTTGCTGCAGGATTGCAGTGAAACGAATGTTTACTTGTGGCTTATTTTCAGTATTAGCTTTGGAGAGCCCTTGAATTCATTCACCAGAGTAAATATAAAGTGCACAATCCTACAGTGAAGGAACAGGGCTGTTGAGGATTGTCCTGTTGGATGGTGTTTTTGGTAACCCAGTTATCTCAAAGTGCCACCAACGTAGCCCATGCAATCCAGAATGCATTAGTGTCTTGCTCTCTTTTTTGCATCTAAATAGCACCACTTTCCCATAAAGCTGTTTGTTTGTTAGTTCAATACACCACTGGTGTCTGACCAGAAAACTGCATCTCGTCAAAGCTGCTATAGTGAGAGGGGGTGTTTTAAAGGTCAAAGAAAATGATTTTAGAAATGTGTTATTGCTGACAGTTTTATTGTGGGCCATGTGAAGGGACTCATTGTGCTGCGTCTGGGCACAGTCAAATACTGAACAGTGCAGCTCAGAGGCCTTAGAGAGCTGAAATGTCAAGACTGTAAAGTAATGCACTTATTTGTGGGCTAAATGACATTACGGTTCCTGTTTTCATCCTGCTGGACATTGTCTTTGTGTCATTTTGTGTTAACGGGCTAGAAAAGGGAGCTGATTGTTATTTTAGTTGAAGAATGCTAAAATAGGAAAGGCTGCATAGCTTGTTGCCTATTTCTGCCTTTTTAGGTATGGTGAGTGCCTTCCAGCCCTTTAATTTGTCCATTTTGTGGTTTAAATTGCGTTGCTTACTGTCTGTGGTTATTTGACTTACTTATGCCAAAGAATTTAGCATGCACCATTTGTGTCAAGACTGGCAGCCATAAGTGGCTGTGTGTGCATTCCCTCACTCAAACTTTATGAGAAAAAGATTTTTTTTTTCTTTTATCCTCTTGTAATTTTTTAAATCAACATTAATGGCTATAGATTGCATAGTGTAGAGTACTGAATGTTGTTAAATGTGGAAGAGTAGGGAATAGGGAGAGAGTGATGCTTAGACTGTCCTTGAGACAAAGCACGCTTGGGTTACATTAGGCACTCTCAGAGACCATAATTTCTGCTGATGTGATTATTATTTTTGTGGTTCATGAGGGACTGCTCTGTATCCGCCGTACTGGATTATTATCCAAATTATATTTGATATACTGCAGGCTTGAATTATGCCAAACATTTAATAAGTCCCATAAAATGTATAGCTAATGGATTTACTCTGTGTCTGTACCCATCCAGCATTCATCTAATTAAGTGATATGAATGGAGGGAAAGCATCTCAGATGTTCCCACTCATTTTGAGACATTGCTGCCAATACAGAGGCACATGTTCTCCATCACTGTATGCTGGAGAGGAGACTGAAGGTGGATCCTGAGTTGACCTTTAAAAGAGATCATTTTTTTAAACAGGTGTCTTTTCCAGTCTGATAAGGAGTTTTCAAGTAAATTTTAAGCAGATTTGTTCTGTTAGTGTTAATATTATGCAGTTTCATATGTATAGATTTTAGTACTGTTTAAGTACTGTTTGTGGTCTTGTACATATATAATTTTGTATATATAATACAAAAATAAAAATCCTTTCAACATTGATAATAAATTGCATAATAGATTGATTTCTGAAGAATCATGTGACACTGCGGACTGTAGTAATGACTGCTGAAAATTCAGCTTTGATATCAGGAATAAATCACTTTAAAATACATTAAAACAGAAAACAGGTATTTTAAATTGTAATAATTCACAACATTACAGTTTTACTGTATTTTACTGTATTTGATCAAGTAAATGCAGCCTTGGTGAGCATTAGAGACATTTTTCAAAAACATTTCATTCTTTTCATATATTTTTCATCACAATAATTTTAACACATAAATATATGAGAAACACATACACCTGTTTTTTTTTTAGAATGACCTATTTGACTGTATTAGTAGGTTGTGACTTAGGACAAATGATCTCTGAAAGGTCCACAAAGGTCAGCTGAGCGTGAGGGATGCTTTATTGAACTCGGTGTACATCAGAAGGATTTGGCTGAGTCATAAAGAGTCAAGGTGATTCATCTCTGTAGCCCGCATTGGAGCCTCAGATAGTGAATGGCAGGAGGTCTCAGCAGGCCTCTGCTTCAGCCTGGATGATCAGACGTGTGAGGAATGGTGCATGTGCAGAGTTGTCCTTTCCACTCTACATCTGTCTCGCTTCAGCAGCTTTTCAGAAGGGTTCGAGGATCAGTGTTGTTTATCAGAGTGACTGTCTGTCCTTCATCTTACCAAGGGCTCATATTGGCAGGTTCACACCCAAGAGAGTCTTTACTAGGACAGTCATGGGACAGAGGTCTTAATTAGTGCATACTGTGATATCCTACAGTTGAAGCATTGTGTAGTCCTTGGCTTATGAATGAAAATTGGTAGTATTTCAGCATTCTCTTGATTGCATCAGTTGAAACTATGGTTTTTCTTCTGTAGTTACATCGTGTACTAAGACCGACGGAAAATGAAAAGTTGATATTACGCAGTGATATTACGGAGCGCCTGAAAGTAGTCCCCAGCTATATCATAACTAGTTACCTAGCTGGGGACTACTTTCAGGTGCTGCGTAATATCACTGCGCCTGCTGCACCCATGGTACGGCAGCAAGGTTCCTTGATTATTACGCTGGAATGAGAGTATAGTTCCTAGTCATATCGGCCTCTTAGTACACGATGTAACTACAGAAGAGTCAATCTTTAAATTGGAAAATTATCGAAACTCTTTGGTCATTTTTGACTGAGATGCTAATGGTATAATCAGATTCAATGATCTATGCTAAGCTAAGCTAAAAGTGCTACCGCCAGACCCGGAGATCGGCTGAATGGATTCAAAAACGGTAAGACTCAACTGTTTAACACTAGGGGAGTTCTAAAATGAGCCTGTTTTCAAAAAAAGTGGAGTGTTCTTTTAAATTGTAATTTTTAAAGAAATTCAAAGAATAAATACCGTTTTGTGGCTCTTCAATGTGTCGTGACAGATCACTGTATTGCCTCAGTTCAGCACGTATATGTGAACAAAAATGTGATCTCAGAACCCCCTAAAAAGACCCAAAAACAAACTGTAATCAGACGACCTCCAGAGGTAGTCTGAGTTTGGTTCATTTGTGGGTCTGTTTGTGGTTTGATTTCCTCATGATTTGTGAAAGCAATGAGGTCCCGGTACGCTTTGTATGGACCAACATAACAGTAATGATTGAGATTGAACTAAGAATTTTATTATTTATTTTTATTTTTATGTTAATTATTACTATTAATTATTATCATTATTATCAATGTCTACGTTTACATGCAACCAAATAGTCTGTTTGTAATCGGATTGATGGCTCAATTGGACTGAAAAGCCTTCATGAAAACACCTTAATTGATCCGACTGAGCTCGATCGGAATGAAATTTCAATCGGATTGAAGGGGATGGTTTATTCCTTTTTTAATACGATTGAGAGTGCATGTAAACACTCCCGAAACTGAAAGGACCCATTTTGGGCACGGGGAGGGGCATTTTTACTGCGTGATAAATATGAGCAGCACAGCGGTTTATATGTATATTTATGTATATTTAATGGTTATTACCGTATTGACCCGAATATAAGACAATGTTTTTTTTTTCTTGGAAATGCATCTGAAAAATGCGGTCGTCTTATATTCATAGTCTAGACTTTGACATGTCAATAATACACCCACAACAATAGGTGGCACCAAACATGCATAAAACAAGTGTGCCATGAAATATGTAATGTAATGTTTGTTGTAAAGATCGTGAGTGAAAACAAAAGAAAAAGAAATGCTTACAGTGGCAGTGGCAGTCGTGACTGTCATGTTAGCCTGATGGGACCAAACTTCTTCTGTAAGTGATTTTTAAAACATAAGACATTACCCAGATTTGAAGACTACAATAAGATTTCACTTCTACTGTTAATAAAATTTTGGTAGGCTACTATGAGATGGATAGCCTAAATGTTATATAATTCACATGGGCTACCTGTTATTTTTATGGTATATAAAAAAGTGTATATTTTAAATGTCATTGTTGGTACATTTTACCAGTATTTACCATACTTTCAAAACAAAAATTTAAATAGGAAAAATATGCAGTATGAAAATAATTTAAGAAAAAATGTGTCTTATGTTTTAAAATGTGTTTAACATTAAAACTGTGTTTTAAAATGTGTTAATAATGTGTTTAATCATCTTCGGAACACAAATTAAGATATTTTTTATGGAATCTGAGAGCTCTCAGACCCTCCATAGACAACAAGGGTCCTTACAAGATAAAGGTCCAGAAACGTAGCAAGGAGTTTGGTAAAATAATCCATGTGACATTAGGGGTTCAACCGTAATTTTACAAAGCTACGAGAATACTTGCTGTGCGCAAAAGAAAAAAAACCGACTTTATTCAAATTCGTCTCCACGTCACCCTAGCGCCATTTTGGAGAATAGCCACTGAACGCAAACAGCGTATGCTCTTCTGTGTCAGCTGCGCCACACAGATACCTTGTTTTCGCTCAAATCAAAGTGTACGTACAACGTAGAAAACGTATCCTAAGACTGACGGAAAATGAAAAGTTGCGATTTTTTAGGCCGATATGGCTAATAATCAAGAAACTTTGCTGCCGTACCATGGGTGCAGCAGGCGCAATGATATTACGCAGCGCCTGAAAATAGTCCCCAGCTAGGTAACTAGTTATGATATAGCAGGGGACTATTTTCAAGCGCTGCATAATATCATTGTGCCTGCTGCACCCATGGTACAGCAGCAAAGTTCCTTGATTATTACGCCGGAATGAGAGTATAGTTCCTAGCCATATCGGCCTAGAAAATCGCAACTTTTCATTTTCCGTCAGTCTTAGTACACAATGTAACTACTAGGGATTGAACGACTTCTGATTTTTTAAAGTCGACTTTTATGTGATGAAAGTCGAGTCGAAGTCGACTAGTCACTGATGACGTCGTTAATGAACAAATAAGTCTGAAGCTGTAACAAACACCTTGTGCACAGCTATGGCATATAACACAGCACTGTCCACATGGCTATTGCTCCTATGACAGCTTATTTTTATCAGTTCTTTCATATTTGGGTCGTTATATTTCTCACAGATTTCTGCTCGTTTTAAATCAGATACAGATAAGTAGCACAGTAAAGATTACATTCATATGAACGAATGCATTAGTGAGAGCGATTGCGTGTGTGAATTAATTCTACCTGGCAGCGTCTCTCTACTAGTAGTGAAGCTGTGGGATTTAGTTATTAAGAAATATATGCTTGAACTTTTCAGTTTCGAAGCTGTTTTATTGAGAAATCACAGAACAGTGTTGACAATACATTTTCGCGCTGAATGATTCTGTGCGTGCGATCTGCGCGTGATGTATTGTACGCGCTACTGTCTGTAGTCTATGTGTGTGCGTTACAGCGCATTAGATTAGAACGGCGATTAATTTGCCTGTACAATAAGCTGTTTAAAACGTGCATTCTCCCGTTCAGTTTCGAGCATCCAGTAATATAATCACACATGTCTTGTGGAGCGCTTTCAGAGTATGAATTAATTTGTAAATTTAACTGTTTGGAAACGGAGCGTAAATGTGGATTTCTTATCCTGTTGCGCCCTCTATAGGACCAGCGACTAGTCGACGTCAAGCTTAAAGTGTCATGGCAGAGCACTGAAGTCGACTAGTCGATTAGTCGATTAGTCGGTGCAACCCCTAGTAACTACAGAAGAGTCAAGTTTTAAATAGGAAAAATATCGAAACTCTTTGGTCATTTTTGACTGAGATGCTAATGGTATAATCAGATTCAATGATCTATGCTAAGCTACGCTAAAAGTGCTACCGGCAGACCCGGAGATCGGCTGAATGGATTCGAAAACGGTAAAACTCAACTGTTTAACTCTTGGGTAGTTGGAAAATGAGCCTATTTTCAAAAATAGTGGAGTGTTCCTTTAAGCAGGGGTGTCGCTAGTGGGGGGAAGGGTGACAGAGTGCATATGCCCAGAGGTCTGGGGGGCCCGCGATCGCCTACTGGCCGTCGGGAGCACCGGGACATTCCATTCAATTAGTGTGCTCAGGCGCTGCCGTTCTCCACGCTGTCAAAATAAAAGTCCCGCCTCGAACGCATCGGCCAAACAGAAAAACTTATCGGCCAATGCTGATGTTTGAAAAATGTTAAATATCGGCAGATATGTCAGCCTTGGCGATATATTGGTCGAGCACTAAAGCAAATACTCCAAAAGTGTGAAGCCGCGCTACCCAATGCATCCACCAGCAGCGCATCAAAGCAGAGCGGGATCAGTCACCCGCACAGTGCTGATGAATGTGCACCATGCTTCTGCCATGATTTAAAAGCGATAAACAGCGCAAGTCGCTTGATCCATTCAGATGTCACACAGAATAGTCATTTAATAGTGTAATAGTCGTGTGATATGAGAACATTAAAGGTTCTGTAGTGATGCTGGCTGAAAACAGCCACGACAATGAGGTATATTGGAAAAAGCCAATAGGCTTGTCAATTCAGCGCCATAATTTAACTTGAAGTTATTAACTTTACAAATAGACTATTTGTTGACAGAAATATATTTATTATAAATGTTATTGTTTTTACATATTGTGGAATATTTTCATTTTATAGAAGGTGTTTTGTAGTTTCTTCATGTTTAGTTTTTTTTGCTACAAATTGTACAGTTTATTATTACTCATTTATTTCAAGAACCGTATAACCATGGTAATGAGGATCATGGTTTTACTTCTTGTGACCACCATCCTACTAGTACTAGTCAGCTAACTCTGGATTCTAAGCAAGAACTTCTTTCTTTTTAGATGTTTAGTTATAATGAATTTTAATTGAAGTAAAATGTTAATTCAATAAGGGCCTGATTAAAGATAAATATCAGTGTCTGATATCAGTGTAAATATCAGTGTGTATAAATAAGGTGTTTATTATTTACAAATAATAAAGTTCTTAAAGGGAGATTCACCCTAAAATGAAAATTGTCATTATTTACTCAACATCATGTCATTCCAAACCTGTATGAATTTCTTTCTTCTGTGGAACATAATTTGAGAAATTCAAGAATTGTTTGTCCATACAGTAGAAATCAAGGGTAACCAAAATGGTTTGGTAACTTTCTACAAAATCTTCTTGTGTTCAACAGAAGAAAGTAAGTCATGCAGGTTTGGAGCGACATGAAGATGAGGAAATGATGACAGAATTTATTAGCAATACCTTTCCAGCAGTCTAGCTCAAAATCAATGCTTTACTGTCAAGTGCTTTTCTGTGACAAAACATGTATTATTAATTGTGTTGAATTTGTCATGAATTCAGTAATATCTATCAGTATTCGTTTCTGTCCTGTTTCATGTCTTCATTTATTTACTCCAACTGAAGGCCCTATGACCCACCAACCCGGTGGGTGGTTAGTTGTCGGTGCCAGTAGTCTGGTGGGGAGCACGCTGACAACTAAATGATTTTTATTTCTATAAAAAAGCAAAACAACACTGGAGGCAGTGCCGCGACTGCGTTGGGTAAATAATGTAATCGATGTACAACCAAACACCTTGTAACACCGACTTCCACAGCAAGTCTATTGTTTAACTCCATCATTCTTGTTATGCCCCAAATTGTGACCTGCGCTATATTTTTTTGACTGCCCATTCCCACCTGCAGTAAAGGTAAAACTGCCCTCTCCTGCGAGTTTTGTGTTGGGTCCGATGGGTATTCGTAATTTTCACTTAGTTTCTTTCGTTTTTGGTTGTAGTTTTTTAGGGCCGCCAAAGTTAATGTGCTTGCTGCAACACTCTCTTCTTACTGCAGTTAAAATTACTGTTGTAGAGGAATAGATTTGAAGTGTGTCCTATTGTATAAAATATTTTAGTTAGGATTGTTGCACTCTGTTTGAAATTCGTGTGCTAGCACTGAAGTCTGTGAAGTTTAATGGAGAGACTCTTACAAAAAGGATGGTCCTTTATGCAAAATGTACATACTTGCATGACCTTCTAACACTTTAATGTGTGGGGCTGAGGAGGACTTGAGTAAAATTCATTTGTCAGATTGAGAGAATAAATGATAAAAAGCTTAATTGTTAGGTAGTGTTGCGTTGCTTACTTATAGGGGTGGGAATCGCAGGGTACCTCACGATACGATATAATCACGATATATGGCTCACGATAACAATAATATCACGATACAGCGATTCTGCGATAATCGATATATTGCTAGACAATCATATAATGATACATCATGATATCTGTTTAACTATGAAAACAAAATGCCTGTGAAAAGGTTAAGTGCAAGTTTTCTTTCTTTATTCTAGTCCAAACTGTTAGAAAACAGCAAAAAAAAGTTCTGTAAATCAATTTTAACATGTTAAGTAAATTAATCATTTTATTCTTGTACTTATTAAAAG
>JAFVLL020031500.1:0-28253 GCA_021397915.2 Tor tambroides
ATATGGAAAATACCTTATTATATGTCATTTTGTCACACACACACACACACACACACACATTTTTTATTATACTATTTACGCGAAACAATTTCTAGGTCTTGCTTCTTTCTGTTTTGCAGTGTTATCTTCCTATTACCATACTATTTTTTTTTTTTTTTACCATTTTCCTCTTAGTATTAACTCCTAAGTTTTAATCAACATGACACACACACACATACACACACACATGCAGTTATTTGGTCTACTGAGGTTAGTGTAAGATATATCCCTGCAGCTTTCTCTGTCTTTGCATCTGCTTTTCCTCAATATCTGTTCTGAGAATTGTCCTCCTCCAGCACTCCATCACCTCCCACCCCCGCTCTGCTTTCTCACTGTGATTTTATCTGTATCTAATATCTCTCTGGCTCTTATCAAGGCTGCTGTATCGCAGTTTTGTTGGCTATCATTGTAACAGCCATCTTGTTGGACGAATACACACGCTTGTGTTTACTAAAGCAGCCCCTGTGTGTTTATTGAGAGATTAGGCAAAGCACTAGGCCTAAGTATTGATTTCAAACCATTTACATTACAGATAGAGCTTTCATTTGAGTACTTGAGAGGTCTGTGTCTGGTTTAGTCAGCTCTGGGCTTCATTTGCATCACTTGCTTACTACAGTACAACTTCAAGAGACAGAGGATTTGTGGCTGATAATGGCCAGACCGGCTGACTTAATACATCTGACAAAATATGCTGTACACAGCTTACTGTATGGAATACTGTATCCCACAATGCATTGCAATGACTCTTTCTGTAGGGTACATAGTTATGCCAATAGCTGACAACTAGTGAATGCATTTATTACATAAGTGGTTACACTTTATTTTACAGTGTTTGCACTTACAGTGTACTTACCCAAGAAAGTACTGGGTATTATATGATAACTACATGGGGTTACACTTTATTTGTTACAGTTGCAGTGTAATTATACATTTAAGTACTGAGTAATATTAATTAACCACATGTACTTACTATATGGGCAGGGGATTAGGGTTTGATTTAGGGTTACTTGCATAGAATTATGGATAATTTATTGTTATTATAATAGTAAGTACATGTAACGTGTAACAACGACACCTTAAAATAAAGTCTTACCCTACATGGGTTAAGGTTAGGTTTAGGGGTAGGTTCAGGGTTATTACCTAGTTATTACCCAGTTATTGTAATTTCTACAATAAGTACATAGTATGCACACACGGAATGGGACTGTTAAATAAAGTGCTGCCAAATAAGTCATTAAATAATTCATTCAACTGATTGACATCCATGGTGTGGACAGCCCATAATACTCTTACTATTTCTTAAATATAAAGATATGGTAGTAGTATGGTAGCATGCTATTCTGAATTCCGCCACTATCTTTATAAGTGAGTCAAAGAATTATTTCAAAAACGTTTTTCTTTTTAAAACCAATATTACACAATCATGTTGCCTGCTAGTTACTTCAGTAATTTACCCACAGCAGATCTGTGGTGTATGAAAACCCCTTTCTACCATCGGGCCAAACAGTTATCATTACGAAACCGTGGCCATATAGGCATGATTACAGTTGCTTTTCCCACATTACCTTCCTGACGCAAGTTTTGGTGACTGCTTGAAATTGTAAAATAGTTTAAAATCATTTTCTATTGAGATTGGGTTAAATGGAGATATGGTGCTATGTTAAAAGTATGACTTGGGGAAATAAGTAAACATGGTCCACCCATAAACCTATCTGGCAGCAGACTGTACAAAAAAGTATGAAATTGCACAATTAACCACCAATTCGCCAAAACTTGCATGAGAATGATATGTAGAAAAATTTAACACTGTACTGTGCTACAGAACTGCTACATCCTCAGTACTATTTTACACATTATTTTGAGAATACAGCGCATACTGACAGTACACACTGTTCTAGTACTCCAATATAACATAACCTGTCACAAAACCCACATGGCCTGTTGCTGTGAGTGTGCTGTCCGTGTCTCATTAAACTCGTCCTATTCCTGAGACTACGACAAGCTCCTAGGTTCTGCACAATCACCATATATCTGACCCAGTTCATACATGGACAAAAGGAGACATTTGCAGAAGCATAAACAGTGAAGTCGTTTGCTCGCCACCTACAGAAGTGAGCTTGCGCAGTCCGCCGTTTCAGGCTCCGCAGTTAAACGGTCACCTAGTAAAAGGCAGGAGAATGTCATAAATAAAGAACTAACCATATATGGTCTTTTCCTATGTGTGTACAGCGCTATGGAAACACATCACCTGAAGGGCCAAACCGGTGACCCCTCGCTGTCACCGCACTAGACGATGGGTGCAGATTTACGCTCGCCCAGGCGCTTTTCTAGGCCTGCCATGTCGTCTCGTTTGACCGTAATAGGTACTGCAACGGGAGGAAAAGTAATTGAAGTTTCTCTCTGCGTTCGAAGGTCTGCCAAGTGCGGAGGTGGGGGCTCACATTAGTGAGGGATACAGTGCTGCTGTTGGCATGGCAACAGGGAAGCACTGTTTGGGCATCGCTTATTTAGCAGAAAAGCGACATCCCAGAGAGAAGATAGAGAGACGGTGTGAATAATTGTGAATCGCTGTTTGCCTGCCAACAAAAGTAATGGGTATAGCAACAGGTCCTGCCTGCTATATCTCCCAGTGACTGTCACCCCGTCTGACTCTGTACAAAGTTCAAAAGCTTGAACTTTTAATAGACAGAGATCTATGTTTAATTAAACAGGGACATCAAAGATGGTTTCTGTTTATAGTGCTCAATGGTAATCATTGATAAACAAATCTAGAGTTCCATCTCTTTACATTTACAGAAAAATGTGGTGTGGGTGGTTGCAGTGCGTTGTAATTTGGTTGCTAAAGTGTTGGTTTACATGTGTTACTGTGCAGTTGTTAGGGTGTTATAAGTGGTTTCTAGTTGGTTGCTTACCAGCCCAAGTCAAAAGAGCCCACCATTGTCTGCTTGGTAAAGACTGTCCATCCTGAAGTTGAAAGTTGTGGTATGACAAAAATGGCAAAAGATCTTTTTGTATTGTGAGTGTGACGTACATCCATTCAACGGATTATCGAAAAAGAGAAAAGTGTAAAGTGGGGGTCTTGGTTTTATCCATAATTTGTTGATTTGATTTGATTGACTTGTGGAGGGATGGGGTTTAAGTGGACAAAATGTTTGGAGAAATCCTGCAAGTCACCAGAGAGAAGTCTGTCATTTTCATGCTAAGACCAAGTTATTACATTTTTATTTGAAATTACAAGTTTTTTAATTCTTCACAAGAACAATCAACAACCAATAATGTGCATTTAGAAAACAGAAAGGGTGAATTTCATTTCATGATGACGTTAAAGGGCTAGTTCACCCAAAAAGGAAAATTCTGTCATTAATTACTCACCCTCACGTCATTCCAAACCTGTAAGAGTTTTGTTCATCTTTGGAACACAAATTAAGATATTTTTGATGAAATCTGAGAGCTCTCTGACCCTCCATAGATAGCAAGGTACTACCACGATCAAGGCACAGAAATGTAGTAAGGACATTGTTAAAATAGTCTATCCATTGTTCAACTGTAATTTTATGAAGCTACGAGAATACTTTTTGTGTGCAAAGAAAACAAAAATAACGACTTTATTCAACACTTTTTCGTAGCTTCATAAAATTACGGTTGAACGACTGATGTCACATGGACTATTTTAACGATGTCCTTACTACTTTTCTGGGCCTTGACCGTGGTAGTACCCTTGCTGTCTATTGAGGGTCAGAGAGCCCTCGGATTTCATCAATAATATCTTAATTTGTGTTCCGAAGATGAACAAAGGCCTTACAGGTTTGGAATGACATGGGGGTGAGTAATTAATGACAGAATTTAAATTTTTGGATGAACTATCAATTAAAAACTTATGGTTAGTGGTTTGTTCAATCCGTAACATTTAGGTATGAGCACTACACTAATAGTTTTGCTTTATACACAACAAGTGAGTGAATGAACAGCTGCTGTTTGTTCACTTTGTAATTCAGCTCAATGGGACATGTGACATGCACTGCTTATAATCTAATGTAATGCACTGTAGCTTTGTAAGAACTAAATGTAAAACAAACAATCTAAAAGCTCCTTTGATTTAGGATTTTTCAAATAGGGATCAGCGTGAACCTGAAATAATCCTCGTCCAACATGGAAAAGCAGTAAATATTGCTCTGTGCTTGTGTCGAGTCTCAGACAGGGTTCTCAGAATGAGCCAGATTTAGCCCCTTTGTTAATTTGGTTATTTTATGTTTGCACTTGACACGTCACTGCCAGCCAGAGCAGCTGTCCTCTACGCCAGGTTGTTGAGTTCATCTTGCTTGACCAAGAATCACATGGCAGCTGCGCAGTGGCATGAGGAAAAGTTTTCAGTGGCATGAAGAAAAGTTTTCATAAGAACATAGACAAGCATTCAAGTGCTTAACATCCCATTTAGGGTACTTTTGGTGTGCACACAATTTTGTTTGAGTTTGTACCAAGTGTGAAAGTACCCTTAGTTCTGTCATGACAACTCTCAGAGAGTTTAGCATGGTAATGTACTTGACATTGTTAATGTGTTTGGTCTTGGCAGACTAGATCTGCTACAATGCTGCTGCGACAGAGCAAGTACAGAGACCTGCTACAGCCAATAGGTCCATCTAAAATATATGGATCATATAACATATAAAATATATGAAATAACCCCCATATATAGCATACATGAATCACCCTGTAGCAGATCTATACAGGTGGAGCTGGGGAAGGTGGAGGGTTTCTGAAGTGCTCTGAAACTGCCACAGCAAGCACTAGCCAAGTATTTAAATGTTGAGCAGCAGCTCATTGGCTGCTGATACAAAAAACAAAACGAAAAAACAATCAGCTGCATCATGTGAATAATGATGTCATTATGTTGGATTGTGTTAGGACTGCGCCATCTAGAGTTTCATGACAGAACTTTGGAATATGCAAATAGACATAATTTTTGACAAAACCAGAATCCAGTATTCCAGTGGGATGTATATTCATGAGATTTATTGACTAGATCCCTTTTATTGCTGTTTAAAAATGAGAGTCATTTCAAACTCAATACATGACCTTCAAATGCATGATGAGAAAATTGGCCGTAATGTTACCTGTTTTCTCAGCTGAGTCATTTCTGTGCTCTTTATCTGATGGGCAGCAGTGCCACCGGTGGCCTGTGGAAACATTATGATTCATATGACCCCCTTCAAATGCTCAAAAACCAACCCACTTTTACAGCTTATGAGGAAACACATCATGTGACGCCAGGTTTACGTGTGCAAGGACTGAATGCAAGACAAAAATAGAGTGGAATAGAATAGAATAGAATAGAATAGAGTAAAAATACTCCCTATAGACATTTACATTTTACAGTTACGTTTTTCAAAAATGTTGTACATCTGTAAATTATTGCACAATAAATTAGTTTTAGCTGTATACATAAATACAAAATTAATTGAAAATAGGATTTTTAATGTTTTTAGGGAAAGTACAAATAAAATGTCCCTTTTAATTCTCAAAATAATTGTAATATGGATGGGGAGTTAAAAACATAAAGGTAAACCCAATTTCGGGCAAATTTAAGAATTTAGCGCTTCTAAAATTATGAAAATGCAAAAGAGCCAACATTTTTAAATATAGACACAATTTAATCTTTTCAATCAATTCAATTCAATTTTTTAATCTTTTAAAATTAAAGATGTTTTTTTTTTTATTGTAAAGGAAATTGCTGTCATTGTTTACTTAAATTATGTTCATTCAAACCTGTATTACTTCATTTATTACATGGAAGAAAACTGTGAATAAATGATGATACAATTTTTATTTTTATGTAAACTATTCCTCAAAAATCATCCAACTGGACAGAAACATGAAGAATTTACCATGTGAATTTGTTGTGTGAAAACATGCATTTAAAATTCACTTTTCAGCTGTTTGTTTTATGCAGCATATCCCTTTTTCAGTAATTATAGCGAGCTTGTGTGAAACTGGGCCAGCTCCTCATAGACTCCGCAGGAGCTCTCCTTAAAAGGCCAGGATGGATGATGTCGACTGTCTTTTTCCCTTCCACTTTCTCGCTCTCTCCCTCTTTTTTTCTCTGAGGAGAGGCCCAGTAAGCTTTGGGAATCTCATCATGCACATCAGAGAAACTCATGATATGATGACTTACGGGAGAGGAGGTGTGTTACCACACACGCAACACGCCCTGGCCGCAAAAGAACTGTAGCACTCCATTAGCTGAAGTGGCAGAAAGACAAAACAGATTTATCTACTTGAGCAATGTTTTCTCGTAATAATGCTGATCCAGGTTGTAACAAAGTATCATAAAATTGGTCATTTTGACTCCTGCTTTATACTCCAAGTTTTCTGAAGCCATTCAATAGCTTTGTGAGATAAACAGACCGAAATGTAAGTCGCAATTCACAGATAACTTAAAGTGCACTTTAAACCAGTTAAACTGAGGCTTGATTTGTGAATGAATCATTTACGCTGAATTTGTGATGTCAAGATTTCAGTGAAAAACAACTAAAAATCACTTTAATATGGTCCATGATGGGGAAAAAACATGAAATGTGAGGAAAATTATATTTCAATAGCTCTGCATTTGTGAAATTTGTGCTTTACGAACAAACAGATTTTCTCATGAGAGCAGAAAACTCACCCTTAGGTGCTCTGTACTTTAAAGTTTGCATAGCAACTTTATCCTTTTGTGTTCGACAGAAGAAAGTCATATAGGTCATATATAAATCGTCATATATAAATAAAAAGTCATATATAAATCGCGTTTGGTCTCGTACTGCATCGCGTCCCTTGTCAGTGTCGGGCGCTTGCTTAGCAATTTGTTGCGATTAACAGGAAAGTGTGTTCAAGCGCCAGCAGAAGACAGTGTAAAATAATACTCTTTGAGAGAAGCAGTTTCTCAGCGGAGGTTAAAATCAGCTCTTAAGTGTATTTACTTGTCTCATTAGTGTTTAGTGCAATTGTCGTTGCTAGGAAACGCTTGTTTTGTTTACTGTGTGGAGACATGCTGAAATCGCGTTTGGTCTCGTACTGCATCGCGTCCCTTGTCAGTGTCGGGCGCTGGCTTAGCAATTTGTTGCGATTAACAGGAAAGTGTGTGCAGCTGAATTGGAGTAGTGTTTTGTTAGATGGGTATGAAAAAGCTTAGTTTACCGCGGCAGCGGTCGTGTGAAGACCGAAGAGTAAAGACCATCGACTCTACCGTGCGACTCCACCGGGCAGGGACACCGACAAAGGATATAAGTATCACTTTAATTTTTCCTCTTTCCTACTACTTTTTTCACTTCTGTTTCAGTTTTTATAACCATTTCTTACTATGTGTTAGTAAGTTGTTGTTGCTGTTTTTAAAACAAGTATGTTTGGCTCAGTGTTGATGTCTGTATTGGTTGTTTATTAAGTTATAGTTTTATTTAATTTTATTTATTTTAGTACTTCATACTACATGGAAATGAAATAATATATATATTGCATTTATTTTTATATGTATGTATATGTATATGTGTGTGGCTGTACATACACATGTTGTTTTTTTGGTGTTTGGCTTAGTGTTATGTTAGAAGCATTATTATACTCATACCTTCTGTTGTTTTAATATTTTAAATTGTTTTCAGCTTTACTTTTTTGTTTTCATTTAAATGTTTAGTTTTTGAAATGTTGTATGCATTTTTTCATTTTTATTTAATTTCTTTATTTTCTTAAATGTGTGTGTTTATATAGTATTTACAGAGTTTTGACTTTTAGTTTGTTACTTTTTCTTATTTGTAAGTCGCTTTGGATAAAAGCGTCTGCTAAATGACTAAAAGTAAAGTAAAGTAAAAGTAAATATAGGTTTTGAACTGAGGGTGACTAAACGATGAGAGGATTTTAATTTTGAGGTGAACTATCCCTTTAAGTTTTGTGGTCAATAGTCCATATTTCTCAGAGTGACTCACACAGTGGTTCTGGCTCATTTGCAGCTTTGGATTGAGCTCAGGAAGAGCATGTCATTAATAAAACCATAAGTGACTGCAGCTCAAGCATATCGCAGCACCACTGGACCAGGGTCAGCAGGTGCACTTTTATATTAGGGAAGTGAAATGACTTCCCCCTCATTGCAAAAGAACAGACCAGCACAGTCAGAAAATCTCCATAGAACAGATATATCACAGCTCTGAAATGTGAACGACGAGAAAACAAGACTCTCAACAAAAACGTAGAAGTCATTGTTTCATGTGGCTGTGGCTGAGGCTGTGAGATTCAAATAAATAAATCAAATACACAGCATCCAAGTGTTTCAGCATGTTCAGAGTCCTGTTCCTTGACTGTAGCTTGCTTGATAATCTGTCAGGATAATCTGGCATGAATCTTGGATATAGAATAGTTAGCCTGTCAGCGACCAAGTTTGAGAAGTTCTATATTAACATTTCTGGCTAATCCCACCCCATTTTCTTATGTAAAGTGTTGTATTTCAATGCAAGCAAGTTGGAAACGTATAAACATAACAAAGCTGTAAAAGCTGCCTAGTCAGTAGATGAGCTTTCCTGTTCGGCATGATGATGTTTAATGTCCTCGTCAACCTTTGTAGTCTCATGACCGATGTATCCACTTGTTAGCAACTGCCTTTTTCGAGACACATACAGGAAAAAGTTAAAATCAGGGGGATTTTCCTGATGTTCAAATCAAAAATCAAAATCAAAATTTATTTATAAGGCACCTTAAAAAGCACAGAGTGTACCAAAGTGCTATACAAAAAGAGAGATAATAAAAATACAGCAAGAACAAAATAAAATACAGTAAAAGAAGAAGCAAGAAAATAGCACTGGTCCCAAAATTGAACCTTGAGGGACCCCACAGGTAATAGAAGCTATTGATGATGAAAAGCTTCCAATTTTAACAGAAAAGGTTTTATTTTGAAGATAAGAGGCAAACCAACTTAGGGCAGTTCCTTGGATGCCCACATGACACTGTAAACGTTCAATTAGGATAGTATGGTCAATCGAATCAAATGCTGAGCTAAGATCCAGCAGAACTAAAGCAACATTGCTACCAGAGTCAGTTTTTAATAAAAGGTCATTATCTACCCAAAGAAGCGCTAATTCTGTGCTATGGCCTGATTTAAAGGGAGATTGAAATTCATCAAAAAATAAAATATGAAAATATCTTGAGATTGTGTTAACCGCAGATCTTATTTCTGGTATTTAACCCATTTAAAAAACCCATGGAACCAGAAATTCAAAACTGGTATCTCATTTGCAGGTTTTTAGGACTCAATCCTGTGCTACCGTTTTTTTAAATTCCAATTTTATGTCCAATTAAATTGTCTGTAAAATGAAAATTCTACTTTTTACACAGAAAAGTCCTTCAATGTCCCCCTCAACTTCCTGTTTCAAGTTTATATGTCAACAGAGGAAAATGGAGTCTTTAACTGTACTTCAACTGTGACCAACACTTTTAGCCACCATAAAAGGGTCTGTCCATAATAAGGCTGCAGACAAAGGGAACATGCACTTCTTCAGACTACAGTTGCTAAGCTAGTCAAAGATTCTGACACACATTTTCCACCAGGACTTTTGAGCTGAATGTCAGATAGTGCTTCATGTACACAATGAAAGCATAAAAGTCCCCCCTCTTTCAGTCTGGAGGACGTATTACGTGTGCTTTTGTGTGTCTGGGAGCAACAGTACCTTGGGCCTTACGATTTCTGAAGTGTGTGTGCGGGCTGTTATTGTTTCCCGTGAAGAGGGCAGAATCTGCTAGCCATCTGCTGTTATCTCTGGAATACCGGACTTCGCTCATGGACATATATGTACCAGCGCGTTGACGTTTCTCCTATTTTTAGCTGCTACCCGCCGCTGGAGGTTGTCGTGATGATGTCATAGCACCTCTCAAAATATATCCGAATGTTTATCTTGGGCTGCTCTTTGGGCTAGCTTCTCATGTCATGTTTGTTTGTGTTTATTAGTGGTTTTCTCATTTTTCCACCATTACGGGGTTCCTCACAAGTACAGTTTTCTCTTTTCTTCCAGCTGTAGCATGGACACGGAGACATACTGTCCAAAAACTGATATTAGTTTGTGGTAAAAGTAGCAGTTTTGTGAGAATGGTATTATTTTTTATGGTGCTTTATGTTGTAAGATTTGACTTGTTTATTTGGGATCGGAACATAAAGTTCAAAGAGACAAAAACCCATCTAGTCCTCTCAAGAAAAAAAAAATAAAATAAATAAATGTAGTTCTTTTTGCACAACTAATTCATAAAATAATTCATTAAAAACTCCTCAAAAGTTATAATAATTATTCAACTAAATGATAAAACCAATGCTGCGGGGGTTGTCTTGCTCCAGAGGTCAATAAAGACAATACTTTTACCTTACAAATCTAAATCTGTTACTGTGTCCACAAATCTCCCAATAACTAATAGACCTAAAAAATAATATCCATAAAATAAATGTATAGATCACTATCCAGTGACTGACTAAACAAATCAATACAAAAATAGATCATTTGGACTTTTTATATGGACTAAACCTCACAAATTTTGATTTTCTCATGAAAAGTCAAGCTCAGTTAATGACCATTAATTCAAATTGTAAAAAGTGCAGAAGTTTACATACTCATACACAAAGTGAATTAAAGGTGCCATTGATACAATATTTTAAATTGTTCTCTGATATCTACAAAGAAGGTATGTGGCTTAGGTAAGGGCAAATATTCTCTAGAAACGGTTTTACATGTCCATTTACAACCCTAGGATTTGTCCCTAGAATGAAATGGTCTGTTATTACCTTATTTGGAAGGGTCATGAATAATAATGTTGCGCTCTGCTCTGATTGGCTGTTTCACAGTGCGGCTCACACAGCAGGAAGGAAACACAGGGAGGAAAATATATATTTCAATACTTTCTCTCACAGTTTTATCGTTGGGTAATTATACTGTATATAAATTGCAGCCATCAGGGAGCTGTTTTGAATGTACGATCAGATGCTTGTCAGTGGTGCTCAGGATCTGTAAATCATTCGCCATCATCCTCAGTCATCTCTCCTTACTCTGTTTATGTGGTAAGTGAAATCTTATGTACTGTAATGTAACAGGCTATCGCTAGCATGCAGCTAACCATGTCCCTTTAGTGGCTCGCATTATTTTATTAGAACGCGTTATTTGTTTTCCGTGCCTTTCTGAATACAGACACCTTCCATCCCTGCACAGCCTGGAACATAACATTTATTTCCATGATCTGCCATTTTCGCTGTTGTCCTCGCTTGTTTCTTCACAATACCTGCAGAACTTCTGATGATTCGGCTGTGCAGGTTCGGCTGGCCTAACATGGGCGGGTATATCCAAATATTGGGGGCGTAACTATTAGTGATCCCGACTCTTACGTCACAGTCGGTGTTATGTTCCAATTCGCCTATTTTTCAGTGGTCTTTTGCATGAATGAGATTTACATAAGAAGGAGGAAACACTGGTGTTTGAGACTCACGGTATGTCATTTCCATGTACAGAACTGTTATTATTCAACTATGCCAAGGTAAATACAGTTTTCCATTCTATGGCACCTTTAAACTCACTGGAAAAAAAATGTATTGTTTGTAATACATTTGTAAAACCTCCTCAAGGTGAAGCTTGTGTTTAAATTTCTTGTCTATTATGTAAGTATAACAGTTATTTGTGGTATTTATGTGTTTTGTGTTTTTGCTGTTGGAGTATATAGTATGTATAATTATATGGTTGCCTTGTATACTTGGATTTATATGGTGTGGTATAAGGTGATGTGTGTGTTTGTATATTTTGTTTGGCATCTGTAGGTGTGCGTTTGTTAGCACATCTGATTTACGATGTGCTGACAGTGGAAGTGCCCGAGGGAGTTCGAGGAGTAGCACAATGACTGGTTCTACAAGTGCCATGTCACACACACATACACATACACACAATACTGCAGTCAGGAGCAGATCAGAACTTGTCACAGGCCACTGATAGATTCAGTCTGCAGCAGATACACAAGCTGTGAACTCTCTGCCCACTGTTAATGGCCTGAATGACCTTACTCTGTGACCTAACCAGGCACGACGTGACAGGCTTCCAGCAACAAGTAATATGTCTATTCATGCTGAAAGCAAAAATGCAGTGCGACGAGATACAATCGCAGATCAGAGAACAGATTGGCTGACTGATTTGATTTAAGTTGCTATTGCACAGCTTGTAAAAATAGCTACTTAAGTATCTATACTTGTAAACTGCATGTAATATAAGGGTATTTTAATTATTTTTATTATATTTTATTTAATTTTGCTTCACCTTTTCGAGTTGTGATTTAACTTATGAGACTCTCTGTGCAATTTCCACCACAGCCAACCTTGACCTACTTTACCCAAGTGACTCTATATTTAAACTCTGTCCTAAAACTTCTTTATGCACACTTACTGTGACATATGCCTCTCGGTTTGATCTCAGCTGCTGAAATCGTTGGGTCAGAGTGGATTTAATCCAGAACTAGCTTTGTTCTAACAGTAGACCAGAGGTCTTGGGAGTGTTTAGACCTGTTATAAATTTAGCTATAATGATAGCTTCCACACCAATGCATGATAACATTGTTTATTACTAGTATCGCGCTGTAGTTTTTTCATCTGCTGCATTAAATTCTCAAGCTCTTTCAAATAGGATGGTTTCTGATTGTATTTATGATTCATCAGCAGTAAACAAACGGTTATCAGAGGCCAGAGTGATTTGGTTTCTAGCATGATGCTAAATTGTTGCTTATAATTATTGGCCCAAGTGTAAGAAGTCTAGATGATATTGTGGTTTCTAGATATGGCTTCTTGACTGTAATTCTGTGAGATTTTTTTCAAATGCTTTATCGTCTACCAGTCTTCTGGTAACATTCATGTTAAGAGCACACTGTGTGGGAAGTGGAACATGTCAAATTTTGGACTTCCTAGGGGTTTAGAAAAATCCTCAACTCTGAAGTACAAAGTATACATCAGTGTAGATACAAACAATTGTGCGTAGCCTACTGATTAATGCATAGCCTTTCATAGTGTACTCCTTTTAACACTAGACAGATGCGTACTTTAGTATAGGGACTAATCCTCACTTTTAACTAGTTGCTTATTAGCATGCCTATTATTAACATATTGGCTGTTTATTACTACTTCCAAAGCACTTATTCTGCATGACCATATTCTACATCCCTAATCCTAAACCTAAACTTAACAATTACCTTACTAACTATTAATAAGCAGCAAATTAGGAGTTTATTGAGGCAAAAGTCATAGTTAATGGTTTGTCATTAGTGAGAATTGGACCTTAAAATAAAGTATAACCAATAAGTTTCATCTTTGTCCAGTGTCTGTGCTATTTCTCTCCAGATTTTATAATATGTACACAATACATTCAACTGTCTACTTTACCACATTATCCAGTGAATGACCAGAGTTGAGTTTATAGGTAAGCTCAGCCCAAGTGTGTGAGTGAAAGTCAGCACTAGAATAAGAATGACAGGAACTCTGATGTATAAAATAAGGGAAGAGTCTATTCTATTTATATCTGCAGTTAGAGGAGGACGGTAGTGCTGTTACCGAGATATACAGCAGAGTCATGCACACGTTTCCTGCTTAAAACTGGAAACCTGTTACTGTAATCTAATCATGTGGTAGTGAGTAAAATAACTAACCTACTAACCTAACCACAGAGAATCTCAGGCTCAGACGGCACGCCTACAGACTGCCCACAGTCTGTCTGATGCATATTCCAAACATAAAGTTTGCAGGTTAGTGTCGTCAAGTCTTTGAACCATCCTCAAAGTTTTGTTTGGGAGCCTCAGTATCAAGGTAACTAGATTCAAAAGTACGATCATTCTGTGCTGTGAGTTCTACTCATAAAATAATCCGTTTTAAAAACTTTAGAATGGACAGAAAGTCGATAAACATTTTATACAGTTTATTTTTTCTGTGCAATCATTTATTATAAATAAATTAATATTATGAACAAATTGGTCACACTTTGTTTTAAGGTCCAATTCTCACTATTATCTAACCATTAACTATGACTTTTGCTTCAGTAAACTCCTAATTTGCTGCTTATTAATAGTTAGTAGTTGTTAAGTTTAGGTATTGAGTAGGATTAGGGATGTAGAATTTCGTCATGCAGAATATGTGCTTTATAAATACTAAAAAATAGCCAATATGTTATTAATAGGCATGCTAAGCAACTAGTTAATAGTGAGAATTGGTCCCTATACTAAAGTGCTACCGACAAATTATACAATAAATTATAAATAATAATTACATTTTTAATAAGTCTTCAAAGCATGCTGATTAATAACAATACAAATATGTAATAACGATGATGATAATTACTACTAGTAGTAATAGTATTGTATATTTTAATAATTATTATTATTATCATAATAGAGATAGAGAGCGAGAAATTAAATATATTTTATTCATTTCATTAATATTTTTATTTAAAATATTACACTAATTAAAATGTTTTTTTTTTTTTTTTATAATGCAGGTCTGTTATTGTGATACTAATTTATTTAAGATAAACAGCACAGTAAATAAAATACAACAAAAGTGTTTTTGGTCAATTTATATGTCAGTCAGACAGGTTCTTGGGAAACTGGACCAAACTTTTTGTTATAAACACATTAAAAAGAAGAAAAGAGTGCAGTAAGACAAAATACACTTATATTCATGATACAATGCATTAAAACGTCAAAAACGTAATGTCTTATGCAGTACTGCTTCTGAAGTACATTTAGCTTGTTTCAAGGATTTTAGATACTTTACTGGAAACAAGTAAAAAAAAATCTAATCCAAAAAAATTATAAAAAAATGTTTTCAAAATGTAAAAAATATATATTTAAAAATAAAAATATATTTTTAGTATTTCTGTGGTATGAGGTGTGTCTGTTAATATTTATTTATTTATTTTATTTTATTTTATTTTATTTTTTATTTTTTGTAGTAAGCCATAAGGTTGCCAGGCTATAAACCAGGTAACTGTGAGTTGTTTTCACCAGTGATTTGTTATAGTGTATGACACCTGGTTGTAGGAAGGAGAATGCATCAGTTTCAGTGGCCCCCTGACCTCTGATTCTTCACCTCTCAGAAAGACCTTACTGTCAACCCTGCCCTTGACTACAAAAGGACAATTTTATTGTTGCATGTATATTTCTAATTAGCAACATATGAGCTTTTTTTTTTTTGCAAAAAAGCTTCTACTTAAATACAGACTGACCCTTGAAACAACACTGATTGAAGCTGGAAAGAGCTTTTTACCAAACATCCATCGAAATGGCCGTCTCTCTTACCTTGAGATAAGTAGCAGCAATCAGAGGAGCTCAAGAGCTCTTCAGCAAGAGAGACTCAAAACACACTGCACTGGTGCCACTTATCATCCCAAGCCGATAACACAGGAATACACTAATGTGCAAAATGGCTATTGTTGATGTTTGAGGCACTCTTAAGCAGAAGCTCATTAGACTTCACAAATTGCTGCTGTCTTTGCTTGCACCGTTCGAGTGAATACAGCAGTGATTGCTAATGGAAAGGATGATAGATGTAGCTGGTTCACATTTTGCCCATTGCACAGTCAAAGTGTTTGCGCAAGCCACGGTAACCATGGTAATGAGTGGGCATAAGTGCTTCCTCGTCACAAATGTGCAGAACTACATGTCAATGCACCATCATTCACTGACAAAAGAGAAGCTTAGCAAAAAACATAATTCTATAGTTTAAAAGAGACTCGTTTGGCCTTGCAGTGCAAGCCTATTACTGCTGTCCACTCTCCTCTGGATACACTATAATTAGCTCACATCTCAATGAAACAAGGTTATTCTATCCATGTCTGCATTAGGCTGTCACTTCTATTTCTGCCACCTTGAGAAAAATGTGTGACTGCTGAGTTCAGTATGAAGCATACTTTATACAGATACATGAATGGAAACACTTCTAGCTACGCAGGCTTGATTCCACACGCCTTACGTTTAGAAATGTGTTAGCATACATTATGTAATTCAAGTTAGCGTTACCAACTCAGCTGGTCCAGTTAGTTCACCCAAAAATTTTAATCCTCTCATCATTTACTCAAACATCATATTTGTGTTCTTTGGATTGAAAAATGTCTCGTATTCCAGCTTTGGAACAGCATGAGGGTGAGTAAATGATGACTGAATTTTCATTTTTAGGTAAACTGAGTAAGGTAAACTGACAAATTGTTTATAGCTTGCTAGCTAGACGCTTGAGGGTAACTCTATAGCTCTCTTGAGTACTGAGGTTTGTTACTGTTACTGCTAATGCTAAAGGGATGTTCACACCAAGAATGATTACGACACATTACAGAACGATATTGTTGGAATCATATTCAGAATGTTTTTTAGCCCCATTCACACATACAGTCTTAAGAAATGATGTGTGAACAAGACCTTTTTAAAAATACCAGTAAATTTGTTCTGGCAATTTACCGGTATGAGAAGTTGTAACATTACCAGTAAATTACCGGTAATGTGCTCTGTGTGAATGCAGAACAAGATTACGGTGCTGACGAATGAAGTCTGATGCTTTTTATTCATTTTCAACATGTCGCGACCCAGCCTTCTTTTCCATTCATCAGTGCTGCGGCTCTGCAATTGAATACGATTATTTGCATCTTGTGTTTAGAAGAGCAAAAACGCATTGTTTTTGATCATCCCCTTATGCCTGTCACTCAGACTTCGAAAATGTGGTCAAATTGGACAGATAGTGAAACTAAAGCATTTCTCTTCATGCGGGCAAATGAAGACAACAGCACATCTTTTAAAGATCGTTTCTGATGATTGACATCACAGAATTTACAGGCATTTTGGTGCTGATGTGTGAATGGTCTCTTACTGGTAAAAAGCCAGAATGCCATTGCCTGTGTGAACACCATATTTGTTTATTTACCAGTAAAGTCATTTTAAAATCATTTTATGGCAATTTACCGGATTGCTGTGTGAAAGAGTCTATTGACAGCCAATCAGAATTCACCCGACTGAAAAGAACTTGTGGCAGATGACTTAACTGTATTGCATGCTTGTAAAAAACAGAATGTTATTGTGTGTTAGTGTGGATGCTAATATATTTATTGTTATAGCTATCTTTATAGTTATCGTTCTTGGCATGTACAAGCCTTATCGCAAGAACACACACCGGGTGTGTTCAACGGGACTACAAGTTTCTTGCACATTACATACTTGCACATGTTTCTTATCTTAGCGTAGCAGAATTTGCTAACGTATTTTGCGTTACAAAGTATACTTCGCTTTTTAAGGATCCATCTAGGGTCCACGTACAGTCCATGTGATGCAAATTTTGTCACCAGAATAGTACATACACACGTCCCGATATTTGTAAAGCCCAAAGTATAATTCGTTCATACAATCAAACAAGTAGCCTTTCAAAAGTATACTGCATTTGACAGCATGCATGAATGCAGTCAGTCGACACATGTGTTCTAGAAAGTTTCATCTTTGTCCAGTGATTGTGCTGTATTTCTCTAGACGTTACGGCTGATAAAAATGTCTTTGTACTCTTTTAAACTAAAGTCGCGGCTATTTCATAACCAACTCACACAAATGATTGTCAGTGTGGGCTTCTATTGTTGTTGCAGCCTCTCCGTCAAATGGAGTATACTTTGAAAGACTCTGCGTAAAAAAACAAAGTATATGTTGGGCTTAACAGTTCAGAGTCTTCTTCAGAAGGATGACTATATCGCATCTTCATTCAAAGTACACATGGAACATTGCAAGCCAATTAAAGACTATTTGGGTGGCAATGTTTATTTAGTCTTTGGAGACCATCATTAATTGTACTGTAGCTTTAAATGCTGTTAAGTGAAGAAAGGGACCCTATTTCTGGCCTGAGTTAAGACTCAGCTGTTGTCTGAGTGGGGATCAACTCTTGATCACTCATTCACTTGTGTTCTAGCGTTCCCTTGGCCTCTGAGGTCATTTTGGCAAAGGCCTAGCCAGTGAGATAGCAGTTAGCACTGATGGCTCCATACAGATTAGCTGAATAGCATATATAGCACGTCTGGCTGGCGATCTTCAGCAGCACTTTAACTCCAAGCAAGATGCAGTGTTACCCTATGCAATATATGCTTACCATCATTTTGTCAAGTTGGAAATGTTACTCAATCAACATTCTTGTTTGTACTAAAATAATATTTCTTATTTATCTAACAGATTTTAGTAGGCCTCCCTCATCATTCTTGCTTTGCAACAGAGGAAGAATCAAGAACTGGCTCTCTTGTCTCTGTACTCTTGTATTTGGTGTTGTTTGATAAAAACCATAGTGAAAATCTGAACGGCTATTTGAAAATGTGTAAATATTGTTTGACTTTCTTCTCCATAACAAGCGGGTTAGAAACAAAAGTTGTGCAGCTCTACTTTGTGTACCACACTAACTGTACTTCTGCTTTTCCATAAGCGCCACCTACTGTCAAAGAGTGAATTTTCAGTTTCATTCAGCCTATCTGCTGTTTTTTATGCATTGGTCTGAACAGACAAATCACATGCTTAAAATTAGATTACATTTTTAATGCCCAACATTTGTGTTAGTGTAAATAGGCCTTTACACAGTTCTTTTCCAAACCCTAAAGGTATTTTCACACTCAAATTCCAGTCATTTAAATAGGAATCCATGCAATGATGAATGATGGGTAAAAGATTTCTTCACACAAATTCCTCGCACAAGCTTAAATTCGTCACGTGATTTTGCCATGTTTACCAACAGAGAGCTGCTTGGTTTTAAAAATGGCTCACATAACTACACTAAAGACAACAGACAATGGACACAAAATATTACTAATGCCACTGTACCTTAACATTAGGATATATTTCACTCAGAAACGTATCCCAGTCTAAAAGTAAGATGTTTCAAATATGAGAAGACAACCCAGACAGAATCGATGTGATTTGAGGAACTTGAGCCAAAAATGCACACAAACAAACAGACAGCTGAACTCGCAGTTGCAGTGTTATAGCATGTGACATTTCATGCAGAAATTTCAGTAACTGAACAAAGCCTACACGTATATATGAATACAATGGTCAGCTGATTTATGCATATTTCCATGTCTATACATGCTACTGTGCATCACACTTGCCTGAGACACTTCAACAATATATGAAACCACTTTAGTGGCAGGAACTGTATGAATTGTATGCAACCACAATTCAATATTACATCAGAAGTGAACTTTGCACATTATGTGGCAGCTAGAAGTTTGGAAATTGAATAGTTAAAGGGATACTCCACCCCAAAATGAAAATTTTGTCATTAATCACTTACCCCATGTCGTTCCAAACCTGTAAAAGCTTTGTTTGCCTTTGGAACACAATTTAAGATATTTTGGATGAAAACCGGAAGGCTTGTGACTGTCCCATTGGCTGTAAATAACACTGTCAAGGACCAGAAAAGTATGAAAGACACTCTTCTGTGTCAGCCGCGACACAAGGATACGTCTTCTATGTGTATTTACGCTTTGATTTGAACGAAAACAGCGCACCTGTGTGTTTAGGTAAAAAAAAAAAAGAGTGAATGGATTTTTATCATTGTAGGGAGGTTGTGTCAACACATTCCTAATACACATTTATATGCAAACACCATGTAAATGTGAATTTTGCATCCGATGTCCCCTTTAAGAAACCTTTTTAATCAAACGGTACGTGTAGTTGCCTTCATAAATGACATCATGGGCATCACACTGATATTGGACTGGAAGGTTAAAATGAGCCGTTGGCATCTTTGTGTGTAATGCCATTACTCTTACATCTCTGATAAGATCAAAGTTGCGTTATTTCCATCAGAGTGAGAGTGAAACACTCTAGACCAGGTGGGAGTGATATCGTGTCACAGGAACAGCACAGTATAATGGGTATCTGGCTTCACACACGTAGATGGTCCTTATTTGTGATGACTAAACCACTGCCCCCTAGTCCAGCTCATTCACCCAGGATTCTTCAGATAATAAATGGTCTATATGTTGCTGAAAATAAAAATATGTATAGAGTACAAATATTCTTCTAATCCAATAATAGAAAACTAAATTTTTATGTATTCTGGTAAACTCTGAACACCACTTACCAGTAGTTGTTGCTATATGGTTCCTGCAATGTTTTGGCTGGCTGTTAGGACATTGCTAAATCATTCCTAGGGCATTGTTAGGTGGTTGCTTGGGTGTTTTGGGTTATTGTTAGCATGTTGCTATATATTTCCTTGGGTTTTCTTAGTGCTGTGATTGCTAACCCTACTAACAAAAACAACGAAAACCAGCCTACCATGTTGAAAAAACCAGCATATGCTGGTTTTGAAGCATAACTTCTGGTTTGAGCTGTTTTAAGCTGGTGGTCCTTAGCTGGTCATGAGCTGGTTTAAGCTGGTCATGTGCTGGTCCTAAGTGACTAGCTCCTGCTCAGGACCAGCTTAGGCTTCAAAACATACCTAACCAGCATATGCTGTTTTTTTCAGCAGGGTAATCTGGTTGGCTGGTCTTAACTGGTCTTTCAGTCTAGTTTTAGCTGGTTTAGCAGGTTAGTTTTACTGGGGCTGGTCTTAGCTGGTCAAGCTGGGAGATCAGCTGACCAACCAGAAAAACCTGCTGAACACCAGTTTGACAGGCTGGGACACTATCTTAAACCAGCTATATCCAGCTTAAATTAGCTAAGATCTGTTCTTAGCATATTGTTGTTGTTGCTACATGCTAGGTAGTTCGGTTGTTGCTAAGGCATTGCTGGGTGATTGCTAGAGTGCTCTGGGTTGGTGTTAATGTATTGCTGTATGTTTCAGGTGATCTGGGTGCAGTGCTTGCTAGGGCATTACTGGTTGCTAAAGCATTGCTTTGTGATCGCTAACATTTTCTAGGTCTTGTGTTATGTTGCTAGCATCTTCCTAGGGTGTTGTGGTTTGTAGGGCATTGCTATGGGATTTCTAGGGGTTTTGGGTAGTTGCTAAAGGCATTGCTAGGTGGCTGATAGAGTGTTTTTAGTGGTTTTTAGCATGTTGTTACATGTTTCCTAGGGTATTCAGGCTGTTGTGGTTGTTAAGGCATTGCTAGATTTTTCTGGGTGTTGTTAAAAGTTTGCTATATGTTTCCTAGGATGATCTGGGTGTAGTGCTTGCTAGGGCATTGCTAGGTTGCAGATAGGGTTTTTTGGTGTGTGCTACGGTATTGTTAGGTGGTTGCTAATAGTTTTTGGTGAGTATCCTGGGTGGTTGCAAAGGATTGGTTGCAAAATAGCCCAGGTTTCTTTGATATTCTGGTTCTAACAATACACTCTTCAGTGGAAGCTAATGTTTTCATTTGATTTATCATCTGCCAGATGAAAATTCTTAGTCCAAATGTCTAATAGCACACAAGTTACATGATTTGATGTAGCATTTGAGTCTGTTGCTCAAATGGTGTGTGCTGAGTTATAGGTTGAATTGTAACAGATTTACCAGAAGTAAGTAAACAATAATAATAATGCTGGTATTTGCTTTATAGCATGACTTGTAAAAGCCTTGGTACATGGCCATGTGGATCCCACAATATCAGGAAACCTCTGCCACACTGAAGTATGTTTTATTAGGTTTTACAGTCAATCAGTAAAGGAAGGTTTTTGAGAAAACTCCATTACACTCCAAATACACCATCAAACAATGTTTACCCTCGCCAGAAACAGTTACAGAGTCTTATCTAAGTGACAGAGAGGTGAGTGGAGAACACAGCTGCCTGCTAAACAAAGAGCGATGAGACTGTCTTTCCGATGCGGTCAGGTTTTTAAAGCTGTGTTACAAGAAAGCTCAACACAACAATGGGAATACAAAGTAAGAATTAGAGAGAGAGATTTCCATTCAGCCAAACCTATATTCATGACTCTACTAGAACTAGGCAATACGTGCATATACTGTTTATACACTACTGTTCAAAAGTTTGAAGTCAGTTTTTTTTTTTTTTTTTTGAAAGAAATTAATATTGTTCACTAAGGGTGCATTAAATTGTTCAAAAGTGTCAGTAATTACATTTATACTGTTACAAAAGATTTCTCTTTCAAATAAATGCTGTTCTTATGAACCATCTGTTCAGAAAAGAATCCTGAAAAAAAAAAACGTATCATGGTTTCCACAAAAATATTAAGCAACAAAATTGTTTTTAACATTCATAATAATAAATGTTTCTTGAGCATCAAATCAGCATATTAGTATGATTTCTGAAAGACCATGTGATACTGAAGACTGGAGTCATGGTTGCTGCAGCAGCTATTTCAGATTGTTATAATGTTTCACAATGTTTTTTACTGCATTTTTATACCTCAAATTTATATGTATATACTATATAAATTGTTCAAAAATTCTATACATCAATGTGGAGATACCTGGAAATAGCTAGGAATTTTAATATTATGATTTCCAGACCTGAAAAGTTTATAAAATTAATACAGTTAAAAAAATTAACAAAATCTTGCATGTCATTAATTTTTTCATAGTTTCTACATTTATATTTATTATGCACTCTCCGATAATATTTAATCCGTGTGTTACATTGCACCAGAAAAAAAAGGTGAGGAATAAAAATATGTAACTTAAACTAGCTTGCATGACCAGTTAGAGACAATGACGTGCCGCTAATCCCTGCCTATTTTAGGATTCACATTTTCAGGCTAATCTTGTTTTCAAGTAATATAATTACATAAATACTGTTCTAATCTAATTCTCAAAATTCTCAGGTTGTCAGTTAATTTTGATCTCTTGAACTCTGAAATGTGTTTATGTGGATTATATTTCAATTTAATGTTTTCATTACACTCTTTTGATCGTTTGTTCCTATCAAACAATCACATAATCACACATTTGACAAAACCACAGCAGTGCCATTTTCAGAATGAAAGATTCAATGTTTTGGGCATGGAAATGTGGTTTTAAGTCATGGAAAAGTCATGGAAATTTATTGATCAAGAATAGTAAGAAACCCTGAGAGATGTTCATTATAATGTTTAACCAAAATGGCTTACTTTGCTGCTCTGTGTTGTCAGTTTGACTCATTTTGTGAGTCAACACACCAGTAAACAATAAAATCAAATGCACAGACAGTGTTTGTACTGTCCTACTAGTTACACATCAGGCCTACTCCCAGATACTGCTGATTAATAGGACAGTTATGTAAATACAGTTCACATATTCTTAAGGTTATACACCCAAACAGCTGCTTCAGGTGAAGAATGGGGAGATGTAGTTGTGTCACATGACAGTCAATATGATTTGCATGGAGATGAATGAAAAATCGAAATGAGATGAAACGTCAAGGGATGGACTCACCATGGATGTCTTAAAGGGATAGTTCACCCAAAAATGAAAATTCTGTCATTAATTACTCACCCTCATGTCGTTCCAAACCTGTAAGACATTTGTTCATCTTCGGAACACAAATTAAGATATTTTTGAGGAAATCCAAGAGCTTTCTGACTCTGCATAGACAGCAACGCAACTGACACAATCAAGGCCCAGAAAGGTAGTAAAGACATCATTAAAATAGTCCCTGTGACATCAGTGGTAAATAGATAAATAAATAAAAGGCTGGTTTGAAATTTTTGTAGTAATGAGTATTATACCACAAATGGTGCTAATTGAGTTGAACTTGTTTTGAAACCAGAAGATTCCCTTAAATCTGGACGACTCATGGATCAGAATGGAGGATGGAGAAGACTGGCAGAGCGGGCTACACAGATGGATATCACAGTTGAGTTCTCCACCTGCTCAACAGCAGAGGCCAATTTCCCTCATTGTGTGGTTAAAATGTGCTGGATTGTTCTTTTGATTGACGGTTTATTGGAAACAATGAAATAGTTTGTTGTATAATAATAAAAAAAACTTTGCTTTGGCTTTACTGGAATGACCTAATGACTAAAAAACATGAGCCTATGAGCTAATGAGTAACAATCTTTAACTAGAACCTGTTTGTCTGAGTTTGTTCAAATTTCATATACGGATATTGCATTATGGATAATTTATTATATTAAATTCAAATGACTGACATCACAGGCATGACTGCTCATGCTTCTCGAATAGCCAGTTGATTTTGGTGCACCAGTAAATCTAACGGACCTGACATATCCAGCACCCAGTGAGAGTGTATCTTGGCATGTGTTTCTGGCCCAGAGATGATTTTCTAATCAACTATAAAGATCAACACACACACACACACACACACACACACACAGATGCTCTGATTGCGTTGAAATCCATTAAAGTAAGACTCATGTCTTGAAAAGTCCAAATGAAAACACAGCAGCAAAGAAAATCTCTGGTAACACTTTAGATCGTTATTTCCCTCAGTAAACTCCTAATTTGCTGCTTATTGATAGTAAGTGCGGTAGTCGTAGTAGTTATGTTTGGTTAAGTAATGAGTGTACCGTAATGAACCAAGACATAAGTTTTACACGATCTTCAATCGTTGCACGAATCCGTGATGACGTACACACCTGGATCGTCTCCCACTTAAATTAGTTGGGCTAATTGACACATTGACACTTATTGCACTTCAAGTCATAAAGCTCATCATGATGATTATAGTAAGAGAGATGGCAAACATCTGAACTAGCCTGCCAGCTACCCGCAACCTGCACAAACCACACATATATGGGCCTGTGCCAACAATAACGCACCACAGTGCCAAAAGAAAAATAACACTCTTTACCGGCTCGGTAGAGCGGGACCACCCCAGTCAAAAGGTTCCTGTCAACTCAATTACCCAGATGAGGATACTTTTAGAAGTCTTCCAGGGGTAAAATTAGCTCTTTTAGTAGTCAGTTTTTTTCTGTTTCTATTAATCATCTGCATTTTAAGTAGTCAGTAATTTCTGTTATCACAATCTAACTCACTTTTTTCCCTCAAAAGCGATGTTCTCCCCATGATATATAAAAAGATTGAAAAAAAAAAATCCATAAAGGAAAGTAAAAGGATGATCATTTGAATCCGTGGGTACATTAAATATGAAAGAAGCAGAATACAATAGTAAGCAGTTTTGATATTGCTAAAGCAACCTATACCTTCACAATACACTGGTATAAATATTTAATATGAATGTCATATTTTTACTTTCTGAACGTATGCTCAAAAAGGATAAAAAAGAAATTCAAATATCCAAAAAATTGATAGTTTATACTGATTATGTTATGAATGTACTAGTAATAATAATCATTTCAGTTTGTAATATTATTTTCTTCAGTGTGTGACATGCAGCTCAAAGGGTTTTATAAACATATTTAAATAAAGTATACATAAATAAACACTGACAATACAAAATGCAAAATGCAATAGAAAAGACCTGATCATATATTTATATGGTACTCCAAAGAATACAGTGAAGCAATGCAGTGAGCAATAGTTTAATAAAAGCTTATAATTATATAATATATATATATATATATATATATATATATATATATATATATGTGTATATATACACACACACACACACACACTGTACCATAGTACTCCCACAGTATATTTTTATTTTCTAAGGTCAAAAATTAGGATGTAATTGGTTCTTCTGAATATGCACAAAGTCAGATTATTATCACATGGTGGACATATGCTCACACACTTCATTGGCCATTGCTATGTAATAATTCTGCTTTAATGTCCTGTATGAGTATATTAAAATATTACATAAATCACAGCTGACATGAATGGAAGAGCTCACTCTTATTAACTGCAGGCAGGGGTTTCCATTCCAGTCATAAATGCGTTTTTAAAGGAATAAACATATTCTGGTGCAGTCAGACATTTATTTTTGCATATACAAATCTTCTTTTTTTTTGCATAGAGTAAGATACTCCAAAATAGCTCAGCAAAAACACCTCTTTTATTATTTACTGTTATATAATTTATTTGTTTGTTTTATTTAATCTCATATATAATACTACATGCTTTTACTGTCCCGTGTTCTATATCAACCCTAAACACCTTTGTATGTAGACAACTGCTGTGCATTTTTTCTCTAAGTTACTGCCCCATAAAGATGACGTTATGCTGCAGATCCGGGGCTGACGTCGCTCGCTCTCGCGATATTTCGGCGTCAACCAGGTTTTGAGCCTAACCCCCCACCCCCTCCCTGCCGTCCCCTCCCACGCCCCAGCGCGCTGTGTTGGGATAGTGGCAGTGTAAAGTATATCTTCCATCCGCGACAGATAAGAAGCGCCAGGCTAGAGGGGATGAAGATGGCGGACGCCAAGCAGAAAAGGAACGAACAGTTGAAGCGCTGGATAGGCTCGGAAACGGATCTCGAGCCGCCCATCCTGAAGAAGAAGAAGACGAAGGTGAAGTTCGACGATGGCGCCGTGTTTCTGGCCGCCTGCTCGAGCGGCGATACTGAGGAGGTGCTGCGAATGCTCGACCGCGGCGCGGACATCAACTACGCCAATGTTGACGGACTCACCGCTCTGCACCAGGTAAGAGCGGCTCTGTTGTGCACAGATCCGCGTATGAGGACGGTTTGCTGGCTGGCTGGCTGTGTTTATTCAACCCTACACCACCACCACCACCATCATCACCGTCTTCGTCGGGCCGTTTTGCGAAACCACGTAGCCGCTGAAGCTAATCGGGCTCTGATTGAAACGGATATTAGCTTTTTATGCGCACTGTGCTGGATCGATCATCCCGGAATAATCGTATTTGTGTGTAAATGTCTTTTTGAAGGCAGGAAGAGGACTGTCTGACTGATTCTCGGGTGTGTGTGTGTGTTAGCTGCTGGTTAGCCTGTTAGCCGCTCAGCTCACAGATAAGTGCAAGTAGATATACCGCACAATAACAGTTGAATCTGTTTGGAAACGCATTGGGTGAATGTGCATGGGTTTTGTTGTGTATAGATCAACGGAGCCGACGCGTAAATGTGTTTTGATCCGCTGGTCACCATTGAAATTACGTTGCGAAAGTGCATAGCAACCAGTTAGCACGGCTGTATATTTGGAAAGAGGCTACCCAGTTGACACGTATGTTGCGTTTGAGATTATTGACTGAAAATGTGGCATTTATGGGGAGAGACTCCATATAATATGATTTCTGTGTGGCAGGGTGAGTTATATAAAACGTGACGATGAGCGAGCGCAAGAAAAGGTCAAAGTCGCGCAGTTTGTAACGAATACTTCGTTCAAAAACTAAAATGCTGTCATAATATGCTCTTTCATCTTGTAAGAGACTTATTTACTTGTGTGAAACTCCAAATATGATTTTTTGAGGAATGACAGCTCCAGCCACCATTCACTTTCAATGCATCGTTTTCTTACAATGATATTGAATGGCGACTTGCGCTGTCAGTTCTTAAAAATATTCATAACATCAACCTTGGCGATCCACACGAGAAAGTAAGTCAGAACGTTTGGAAACATAATGAACTTAAGAAAATCCCGACACAGTTTTCCATTAATGTTTAATGAACTGTCACTTTAAGACGTAGTTTCCTTGGCTTGACTGTAAACATCCGTGAAAGATGCGTCACTTTAGTTTAGTTTCTCCATTAATAACCGTTTAACGCGCTAATGGTTTGTGCAAAAAAAAGTATGTGTGGCAAAGATAGAAGTGTGGTTGCAAGCCGAGGCACTTTCTATCAATTTACCAATTGATTTTGTCTAGGAAAATAGGAAGGATATCTTAAATTTGAGTGAGATTTCTACTTAAACTATATTTTTGGGCATCATAGACACAATCAACATGACAAAGCAATGATTATTGAGTAATTCAAAGTCAAAGGGCATTAAAGTAACTGTTCTAGATGTCACTAAAATGTCTAATCTTTAAGTATCATGCATTTTGAGCTGGAAAAAGTGGCATTTGACAGAGTCAACGGTAATATCTAAGGCCCTGCAGTGAGTCTTCTGGGTTTGATGTGGCTGTAAGTGACTGCAGGAGGTTGTCTGTACAGGCTCATGCGTTTAAAAGCACTTGCCTTTTTTTGGGCCGGTGTTCAGACAGGGGAGGAAAGAATTTGGATGCAGCTCTTGAGACCTAACCATGACTGGAGAGGCTCCTTTCTCTATTGGGTCTGCTGTGTGTGTGTGTGTGTGTGTATGTGGACGTGTGAGGGAACGGAGAGTTTTAGCATGTGACCAGCAGGCAGTGAGTTCATAGCGAATGTAGGGCCCTATGATTTCCGCGATGCGGTAAACGCGGACGGAATCGCGGAATCAAGTCATAAAAACGGAATTTACAGTTTAAC
>JAFVLL020031501.1:0-16194 GCA_021397915.2 Tor tambroides
GCAGCTCGAACAGGCCTATCTTCATCCATCGCGCTCGTTGAAAAGTTCAGTGATCGTTAGAAAGACGAAAGAACGAAAAAAGACTTACTCGGATCAGTAACTAAATTATTATTATATTCCCTTTTTACATATCAAATTACTTAGACATATCAATTACAAACCAAGTGCAGAGCTTCAGCACATGGATGTTACTCGGTCGCCATCTTGGCCCCCCCCTTGGGAATTGAATGATCCGCACTCCGAAGTCCCGATTTGAAATGATGGTTCATGAATCATTTGATTCAGATCAGGACATGGTTTAACCATGTTTTGTTTTTTGTTTTTTTTCAGGACTCATAGGATGAATATAGAGATACAGTTTTCACTGCTTTAGGATTAACAGAACTTTAGATAGTTTCAACATACTTGTCTCTAGATCAACTAGGTTGAAAAGAGAGTTTTAGAGCCAGATTTTTATGTATGTTAAATTTAACTAGCAGGAAACACAAATTTATATTTTCAAAGTAACTGCCAATATTGTGTCTAAACTGTAAGTTACAAATGCAATCGTGCTGTTGAATATCAATAAATGTGCATCCTTAACAACACGAAGTTATATAGTATTGATACTGATTCAGTCAGTATTGATACTGATTCAGAACTTGCTTAACTGAAAATAATGATAACTTCAGTCCTCTTCATTAACATTGATTCATTCTAATTGATTCAGTTCAATGAAGGATTCTTCAGTCTATAAAAGAACTGACTCAAAAGAATCATTCATTCGGTAATCAGACTGCTTTGGTCTCACTGATTGTTTTGATTCACTTAAAAAAAATCAGCAAAGAGTTATTTGTTTGTGAATCCTACATTATCACATTGTATAATAGTTTATATTATTTTGCAGTACACAATTCATTTATTGCATCATATTTGATACAGACTGCAAACTTTTTTTCACAACTCAGATAAATGGCGCCAAACATCAGTGGTTCTTCTACCTTGATAAGTTGCCACTATGTTGCTAAGGTGTTATTGTGGTTGCTATGTGCTTTTATTGTATCAAGTGAGAAGAGTCTTGGGATATTCTGGTCTGTTGCCTCCTTCAATAGAAGTCTTTGGGATTTTTTTTACACCCGTTTTATCGCCCACCAGGTGAAAATCGTAAGTCTGATATGGGACGAGTTACACTCTAAAGTTTAATACTTAGATTTAGAGGTTTGTTCAAATCCCTCAACCTAAATCGCAGGAATAATAGTGATGTTTGCCTTAGCAAGCACCACTAAAAAGAGCTTGGAGAGAAATATCTCTGTCACCAGCTGTATTTCCAGCCATCTTTATGTGTTATTGCCATCATGAGCGTTAAAAACACGTCTTGAGATCTCAAGTTTCATTCTGCTGCACAGTGTCGAGTTTCATTCAGTTTTGAAGATGACCTTGTCAAAGAAACTGTTGGCACTTATTGGATGTTAAACTGATTTGTTTGGGTTCAAGAAGTTTGAAAGTACATTTTGGGTGTATTTGAGAAATATTGCAGTTGTACTTGAAATATAAACTCACAATAAGCTCTAGAGTTTTCTGCAACTCAGACAGCCAAAATCATTTCTTCCTTCTTATTTAATGATTATCAAATATTATTTTGAAACAAACTGTTAATTTTTTTAAATTAATTTTTAATTATTCTGATAATTGGACTCTCTAATATGCAATATGCTGAAGTCATGTGACAACAATATATTTGAAATGTTTATCATTGCATTTTTTGCATACTTGCACTACAAGTTTGTGTTGAACAGACTTTTATGCTCAACAAAGCTGCAATTATTTGAGAAAAAATATAGTAAAATTGTGAAATATTATTTCAATTTAAAATAACAATTTTCTATGTGAATATATAGTAAAATGTAATTTATTTCTGTGATCAAAGCTGAATTTTCAGCATCATAACTCCAGTCTTCAGAAATCATTCTAATATGCTGATTTGCTGCTTGAGAAACATTTCTGATTATTATCATTGTTGAGAACAGTTGTGCTGCTTGCTATTTTGATAATTTAGATAATATATCTGGCACGCACACTTGATTTAATATCTATTTATAGTTCAAAAATATGTTTAGAATTATAAAAAATATATTTAGTATTAAATATTTTTTTATAGTAAAATTTTGAATTATATTAATTATATAATTACAATAAATCTTACATTTTTATCAATGTGTGTCAATGTTGAAAACAGTTGTGCTGCCCAATATTGTGGAAACTGAGATACATTTTATTTTTCAGGATTCTTTGATGAATAAAATGAGCTCAAAAGAACAGCATTTATTTGAAATAAAGTGTAACATTATAAATGCCTTTTTGTTACTTTTGATCAATTTAATGTGTCCTTAATGAATAAAAGTAGCAATTTCTTTCAAAAAGCATCATAATATAGATGATGGATTTTTATCAATCGCTGCTTTGAACTCATGTACCTAATTATTTTTAGTGCAAGAAACCTATTATGAATGGATTGCATTGGAGTTAAACAGATGAAACGTTTACAATATGGTCTCTTTAAATGCATGAGAGTTGAGGAAGCGTGTGCATGTGTGAATGTGAGGAAACAACTTCATAGATGTGTATCCTAGTAGTTAACAGTTTGCTCTTCTGTTTTGTCTTTCAGATATTTAAGCAGAAGGTGGTGGAGTTGGGCGAGAAGTTGTTACCTGCCTTCAACACGCCCACTGGCATTCCCAGAGGAGTCATTAACCTGGGCAGGTGAGCATCTGACGCAGCTTCTACTGTCCTGTTCACAAAGCCATATGTCTCAAATATTAGCCTTTCTTTCTGGCTTTCTGAGAGAAAGAGATGCTTTCTGGCACTCCTGCTGCCCACCTGGCTTCCATTAGCCCACCAGCTCGCTCTGACAGCTGCAGGCAAATTTAATTAACTGATTCTCACGCTAATTCCAGTTAGATGAGTAACAGGAGCCGGTCCCACAGATGGGCTGGGAGAAAGAGTGCTCCGGTGTGGTGCTCAGGTTAGCCATGATGACACAGACCAAACACACTTCACTGCGAACACGCTCTTATTATGACGTTTACACTACTGCTCAGAGTCCTGTTTTTGAAGGAAGTCGACTCTGCTCAACAAGATTGAATTTATTTGATCAAAAATACAGTAAAAAACTGTGAAATATTATTACAATTTAAATATCTGTTAAAATGTCTTTTTTTTTTCTGTGATCAAAGCTGAATTTTCAGCATCATTACTCCAGGCTTCAGTGTCACATGATCCTTCAGAAATCATTCTAATATGCTGATTTGCTGCTCAAGAAACATTTATGATCATTATCAATGTTGAAAACAGTTGTGATGCTTGCTATTTTGATAATGTAGATAACACATCTGGCACACACATTTGATTTAATATCTATTTATTGTACAAAAATATGTTTAGAATTATATAAAATATATTTATAATTTGATAATAGTACTAAATATTTATTTATAGTAAAATATTGAATTGTGTGTATGTGTGTATATATATATATATATATATATATATACACACACTTAATATATTGTAATATTTATAGTAAAAGTGTGTTAGAATTATAATAAATCTCAGCATAAAATCTAAATATTATATTTATAGTACTTGACATTTATTTATAGTAATGTTTATAATTACACACACAGTATAAAATATATATTTTATATTTATTTCTATTGTATAATTATATTATAATTAATATCTTTAATCGTAATAAATCTTATAAATGAACAAACATATATAATAAATGTATATTTTATACTGAGATAATAAAATACATTATAAATAAAACACTTTTTATTTTTAATTATATTAATTTTATTGTTATATTATTATAACATAACTCATAAATAAATCTTAATAAATACACACATACATATAAAGGTAGTGTATATACTGTATATAGAAGTAGTGTAGTACCTGCTAGTATCAAATGATTCGAATTTCTTGCATTTCTCATTTGTATGTTTTGTAATGTAAATTATGCTGACAATTCAGCTTTGATCACAGGAATAAATGACATTCTACATCATATTCATTGTGTTACTGTGATTTTCATCAAATAAATGCAGCCTCAGTGAGAAGAACAGACTTCTTTCAAAAATTCCAATGTAGCATTACATTCATATTTCAAGGCAAACAAAAAGTAAATGTGCAATAATTGTCTTCAAAAATGACTTTAAAATTAAGCACTGGATTTTTTTGTATGTTTTTTTTAAAATAGAAGCATCTGCTTAGCTTCAGTTTTTTAACACCGACAAAGACTGATTAAATCGGCTTTAAGTCATTTCTCCCACCACTGAACTCTTTCTGCCTTTTGTTTAACAAACTCTTAGTTGTTTTGTGCTGGTTTCGGTTGGTTTTTCCACCGAACGTTTCTCACTTTCCTCTTCCTCCCGAGACGTCAGCGCTATTGATCGTTGCTTCAGAAGGGAAGCGGTGCGTGGCTCGCTCGCACAATAAGAACCAGACACAAATAATCTTGTGAATTAGTTCCACGGTTTCACCGAACCAATCCTGCAGGGAGGAGTGAAGCCCAAATCTGGAGCAGTTCATTCAGCATCTTGTTCTCTCTATTTCTCTCTCTTTCCATGTTTCTCTCTTCAGTTTTTTTCCCCATTCAGCAGGGATGAGACCTGCAGCATAAACAGAAGCGTCTCAGATCAAATGTTAATGCCATTTAATCAAAACAAAGGATAAAGTGCTTTGGATGTGCTGTTCAAACTGCTCTTAAAATATTTACGTAGTTGCATACAGACCAATACACTACAAAAATCATTTGTAATCACTATTTGGTCTTGTTTTCCAGTAAAAATAACGAAACATCCTCAAAAGATCAATTTGCACAAAAAGCAAAAATTGGTAGCATATAAGCCTCATTATATTTTCATGCATACCAACAAATACACTACAAAAATATTTTTAATCAATATATATATTTTTTTGTTTTCCAGTAAAAATATCTAAAAATCCTTACAAGAAGCAAAACTTTGTAACATAATATATATTTTGTTGTATAAAGACATCTGCAATAAAAATCATTTTTAATCAGTATTTTTTGTTTTGTTTTCCAGTAAAAATATCTAAAAATCCTTAAAAGGTCAATTTGCATGAGATGAAAATCTTTGTAACATAAACTTCACTATATTTTGTTGTATAAAGACAAATACACAATAAAAATCTAATTTCTAATTTCATCTTATTTTCCAGTAAAAAAATATCTAAACATGTTTCAGTTTGGACAAGAAGCAAAACTTTGTGGCACAAACTTCACTGTATATTGTGTTGCATACAGACCGGGGTTATTAAAGTTATCTAAACATTTTTCATTTTATTTTAACTTGATGTACTAAAATAACTAAAACGTGAATAAAAACTGTATAGACGTGTATATATAAAAAAAATACTGAAAATTACAAAAACACAACAACAGTACAAAAACTTTCAAATTAAAATGAAATCACAAAATCCAAAATATTTTTGTAGTGTAGTTGTTGGTTTTAAAAATAACTGATTAAGAAAAATCATTTTTCTCATCTCAACCACATTTTTCACCAATGCATATTTAACACCTTAATAAAATAAATGCATGTTAATTTTTGTTGTTGTTTCCTATGTGTAAATGCATCTTTCAGTGTTATGCATGCCGAATCTGTGCAACCGTTAGGGTAGAAGAATGCTTTGGATTTTTGTGCAAATCATCCGAGATGCTCCCAGGTGCAAACAGTTCTGTATGTAAACCTGTATTTTTACTGTTGTTCTTCAGCGGAATCATTAATGGCATCATTGTGGATTAGCATTGTGGGATGCAGCGAAGGCTTTTAGCACGTCTGTGTTAGAGCGTTTGCACAGCGATGGTGTTTCCATGGCTCCGGTGTTCACAGAGCTGCTCTGCTCTCTGTTGCAGTGGCACCAGCTGGAGTTGGGGCTGGGCTTCGGCTGGCAGCAGTATTCTGGCTGAGTTCGGCACGCTGCACCTGGAGTTCGTTCACCTGTCTGAACTGTCCGGAAACCCTGTGTTCACTGAGAAGGCAAGAGTCCTTTAGGTCCTGATGATTCACGCTGAGAGGATGGTATATGGGTGTGAACGAACCCTGTGATTTGTGACCCTGGACCACAAAACCAGTCTTAAGTGTCAATTTTGTGAAATTGAGATTTATGCATCATCTGAAAGCTGAATAAATAATCTTTCCATTGATGTATGGTTTGTTAGGATCGGACAATATTTGTCTGAGATACAACTATTTGAAAATCTGGAATCTGAGGGTGCAAAAAAATCTAAATACTGAGAAAATCGCCTTTAAAGTTGTCCAAATGAAGTTCTTAGCAATGCATATTACTAATCAAAAATGAAGTTTTGATATATTTACGGTAGGAAATTTACAAAATATCTTCATGGAACATGATCTTTACTTAATATCCTAATGATTTTTGGCATAAAAGAAAAATCAATAATTTTGACTCATACAATGTATTTTTGGCTATTTCTACAAATATACCCCAGCGACTTAAGACTGCTTTTGTGCTCCAGGGTCACATTTGTGTTTTTCTTTAGGTGATGAACATCCGAAAGCTGCTGAATAAAATCGAGAAGCCTCACGGTCTGTATCCCAACTTCCTGAGTCCCGTCAGCGGCAACTGGGTACAGCGTAAGTAACACGTGTTCATTTAGCAGACGCTTTTATACAAAACATACAAATGAGAAATACAAGAAATTCAAATCATGTGATAGCAGCAGGTACTACACTACTTTTATATGCATGTTTATGTGTGTGTGTGTGTGTGTGTGTGTGTGTGTGTGTGTGCGTGTACTTATTAATAAGATTTATTATAATTAAAAACTGATTATTAATATCATTATAAAATATTAAGTACAATAAATAGATGTCACAATAGTTATTATAGTAATATAACAATATAATTAATATATAATAAATATAACTACAATAAAAATAAATTAATTATAATTATGTAATTCTAAATATTTTACTATAAATAAATATTAAGTACTATAAATAATATTATATTTATATTTTAAGTTATATTATTCTCATTTATTATCTTAGCATAAAATAAAAATGTACATAAGATTTTTTTATAATTAATAATTATTATTATAGAATTATCAAATATTATACACTTTTATAAATAAATATCAAAAGACTTACTATAAATTAACACTTACTATAATGTTACTATAAATAAGTGTTAAGTACTGTAATTTTTTTAAATATTTGTTTTATGCTGAGACTACTTTTTACTATACTATAAATATTAAACTATTATATAAAAATATTTAAATATTAAATGTGTGTATATATAAATTGTAAGATTTATTGTAATTAGGGTTGCAAAGTGGCAGATAATTTTCATAAACTTTTCAAAAGTTTACATTTATTATAATAAAAATATTTTAGTATAAATAAATATTAAATGCTATTATTAAATTATAAAAATATTTGATATAATTATATACATATTTTTGTACTCTAAATGAATATTAAATCAAGTGTGTGTGCCAGATAGATTAGATTTATTAGTGCAGTTTTCTTTCCTGTTGGTTCAATTTTTTTTATTTTTTTTTTGGTTAAAACATGAAATTGTAGCAAGACAAATCAACATTCAATGCACAATGCAAAAATATCTTAATGAACCAAAAATAGGCTTCAATTATTAATGCAAAATAAAGAGAATGCAAATTTGAGGTGAATTAGAGTGAATTTATTGACTGCATTTTCAAAATAGCCAAAATATTTAATAAATAAACATGCAAGGTTTGAGAGATGATATAACTTTGCTAATGACGGCTCTTCCTAATATGTGTGAAAAGCTGATTTTTGTGCACACAGACTTTAACAATGTGAAAGTCTCTTATCAAGTTTGCAAAACAACATGAATGCCAGTAAAAAAAAAAAAAAAGCATCTTCAGACTTGTACAGATGTATAATTTCATTGCGTCTCACAGGTTCAATTTGTAATTATCTCCAAAGCTGCTTTCTATATTTTAAGCAGACTGAAATATAATTAAGTTCGTGAAGAGCATAAATTCACTGGAGGGCGTCCAGACTTTTGACTTCTGGTGTAAATACATTTATTTTTGTTATTATTTGTTCTTCATCTGTTCTCCGCGGCGTCTTTGAGTTTCACAATGCAATTATTCTGGCACGCGTGACATGGCTCTCCTGTCAAGCAGGAACATGAGCCCACAGCCAAGAGTTATTAAAATGATAATAAATCCCATTACCTTTTGGAAATTGAATCTTTCAGATTCACCTGAAAAACAAGAGAAAGAGTTTTTTTCTTGAGCGAGCTGAATGTAATCTGCGACCGCAGTGCTAATTGCTGCAGCATGGGAACGGCTAATGAGTGTCAGCGATAGCGATGAGAGCGTGACTCTCTCGGTCACATTTGCATGTCAGTAGAGCGAAGGGCGGATACCAACATTCCTGCCGTTATGTTTGTTGATTCCGATTACAGAACCCGGATCATCTGTGAGCCCGACACAATGAAGGGTGTGCATATTAATGGAAAGCATTTGCTTCTGATCCTGATTATGATCCCAAGAATAAACAGGATGAATGGCATGAAAAACCTGCTGAGATCACGTCTGGGGGATATTTAACCTCAAAATCAAAAATCAAAGGACGCAAATGCTAAATTCTATGTAAAAATAAAAATATGTATATAATATAATTAATTGATTAATCATTTATATATAGTAAATTATAAAAAAAAATATAATAATTATTTTTTTAAAATGCAATAAATGATATATATTAAAGTATTTTATATTTTCTCTTATATTTAAGATTTGTTATAATTAAAATATAAATTATATAATTAAAAATATCAGGTATTATAAATAATATGAAAAGATTTTTATTTTATAAAATTTATATATTTTAAACATAATTATATATATATATATATATATATATATATATATATAAAATTTTAATGATGCAATTATGAAGTATTTAATATACATATAGTATATTCAATTTGATAGTTTATATAGTTTATATATAAACATTTATTATATATTAAATATATCATTTATATATTAAAATATTTATTATAATTATAGAATTTAATTTTTAATTTTATATTTTCACTATAAATAAACATGAAATATATATATATGTGTGTGTGTATGTATAAAACGTTTTATTTTTATTTTATGTTTTCACTATAAATAAAAATGAAATTATAAAATGCTAAAATGTTGGCTTGTTTTTTTTTTCATCACAGATGTCTTTATGAGTACAGTTTCCTTCTGTGTGTTGACGTATTTCATGTTTAAATCGTATTGCCCCTAAAATTAGGCTTGATTTTCTTCATACAGGATTTTTTATCATAATTCTGTGGATCAAATACGTCCTGCACATGTTTTCTGGAGGTTTACCCTGGTTTGTGTGGTTTTCTCAGATCACGTGTCTATCGGAGGTCTTGGGGACAGTTTCTATGAGTACCTGATCAAATCCTACCTGATGTCAGACAAGACGGATCAGGAGGCCAAGAAGATGTACTACAGCGCCATGGAGGTACACAAACGGCACAAATACACGATCTGTTTTATGCTTTCGTTATTTCATTTTCTTGCAATTCAGTTGCACACGCTATTTTTGCTCTTCAGTATGTTCAGGAAAAAAAATAAAGAAATATAAGTGTCTTTACAGGTGGTAAGCGTGTAAAATAGATTGCACGCTTTAATTTAAGCTTGATTAGATTCACCTCAAACCTCGCACTCGTAATGATCCGAGAGAAGAAATATAACCGAGCGAACACATTCTCACTTAATTAGCATATTAGCTTTTTCATTACATCATGTTTCCCTTGAAGAATGAGGTGTGCCAAGATATTAATTACATTTATAATCAGCCTGATGTTAAACTATCAAGCATCTTATCAAATATCCAGACTTTGTGCAATGCTTTTGATTAGTTTGAGAGGTTTTATTGAAATGTTTGCAACCTGTATAATATTTGATGTTTGTCTCGATAGTCATGCTTTTGCTCTGATTTTGATGTCATGTTGACTTGAAGTGGGTTGTTTACATTTGATGATGCAAAAATGCATAAAACTGGTGATGCAAACAGAGAAAAACTGTCTTAATGAGTTTTGTGTGGAAAAGCAGAACAAAAATGTGCTATTGATCGTCATGATGCTTTGCGCTGTTTTCTGCGTCTCTAAAAACGCAGAGGAAGAGACTCGTATAGTCTTTGGCAGATTTATACACCTTCGAGTCTGAAAGTCCTGATAGAATCTCAATGAGGCTTGACTTCAATTGTCCATGCTGCATACGGTCTGATACTGTACATAAAGCATTTGATGCATAAACGTCGGCTCCTTCGGCAATATGTGCACACGTCCCGCTTTTATATGTGCTTTATTGAAATCCAGCGTCGCCTTGATTTCAAAGCACTTTACGAACCGAGCGGATGTTTCTTCACTCGCGCACAAAACACATCCAGCCTTCTGTTTCATAGGAGCCGCGTGCGACTGCGATTAATAGCTGCATTATCTTCATTGTTTTGAAGATCTCGGGCTCCGTCACTCAAATATGCTTTCAGAAAAAGCTGGTAGCTGAAATTCACCGCTACACAGTCAAAGATATATTTTTTTAAAGTTGTAAATAAAACAAAAAAAAATTTTTTTAGAAAAAAATACATCAAAAAATGCTGTCAGACTTTGTACTTTTTAATTTCTGTTTTAGAAAACCTATTAAAAAGTATTCATTAATTGAAGTAAATAAAATGTTACATGAAATGAGCATTAGAAATGTTGCCTTGGCAGCTAAATAAAATAAGAAGTTAAAGTACTAAAATGACTAAAATTGAAATAAAAATAAAGCTATATAGAAGTATAAAAACTAAAAACAAATAAATATGGCAAAAGCACATAAAATTACTAAAAAATTAAACTCAACTGAAAAAAATAAATGCTAATTTCAAATTCTAATCAATAATATAAATAATGTTAAATGAAGGGTGTTGCAGTTTAGTTAGTAAGCGATTGAAGCTGTAAATTAAAAAAATGTTGTTAATTGAAGCTGGAATAAAATAAAATATAAATATTAGATGAAAAGCTTAAACTTAAATTAGAAATGTTTGCCTGGGCAACTAACTAAAATAATTAAAACTGAGATAAAAGTTAATTAGAGCAATGTAGAAATATGAAAAAAAATTAAACTAAACTGAAAATATAATATTAAAAGCTAATTTAAAAATTACTAAACACTAAAACAGTATGTAAATAATGTTAAACGGAGGGTGTTGCAGCTTAGTTAGTGATTTTACTTAATTTTTTTTTTTTTTGAAGTTGTAAGTTAAACAAAAAAAATTCAGTATTAAAAATTAAAGATTTTCATTAATTGAAGCTGGAATAAAATATATAAAACAAACACTTAAACTTAAAAAATAAATGAAAAATAGAACTGTTGCCTTGAAAACTAACTAAAATGAGTTGAACTCAAAATAAAAACTGAAATAAAATAAATTAAAACTATATAGAAATATAAAAACTAATAAAAATGGCATTTTGTTACTAAATTACTAAAACTAAGCTGAAAATATAATAAAAAAGCTAAATTATTCATAACTACTGTAACAGTATATAAAAAATAATGCTAAAAGGAGAGTGTTTCTGTTTATTTGACTTTTTGTTGTTGTTGAAGTTGTATGATTTACAAGAAAAAACTATTTCTGTCTCTCTACTTCAGAAGTTCAACTTTATTAAAACTTTGTTAAATGATGTAAAGCTGGAATGAATTTTTGACTTTTTACCCTTACAAAAAAAAAAAGATCTTGAAGATGTAAATAAAATTAAAAGTATATTTTACAAGAAAATACTGTCAGTTTTTCTAATTCAGAATTTCATGTTTAATTCAGTTTAATTTGCTGGGGGTTTTTTTGTAATTATTTGTGAAATTTACTAGCAATTTCAAAGTAAATCCTACACCATTATTTTTCCAGTGTATGCCAGCCGTTTTGTATTTAGCAGAGTGATTTCTCTGTGCGCTTGCAGGCCATCGAGACGAACCTGGTGCAGAAGTCTGCGGGTGGCCTGACGTATGTGGCCGAATGGCGGGGAGGAATCCTGGACCATAAGATGGGGCATCTGGCCTGTTTCTCCGGCGGGATGATCGGCATCGGCGCTGATGATGGGCCGGCCGGACAGAGACAGCACTATCTGGACCTGGCCACTGAAATCACTCACACCTGCCACGAGTCCTACAGCCGCTCAGGTCAGAACCAGAATATCACACAATAACACAGCGATAGTTACTGAAGGATGAATACTTATCATCTCCACCAGCAGGAACTGCATATCATCACTCATCTCTGTGCATCTGAATCAACTCTTTAAAATGCAGAAAATGCTTTCATCTACATGCTAATGTTATTTTAGTATCATTAGTACCATAACATTAATAACAATATTTATTAATCATTTGAATTTTATTTTTGGATTTTAATTTTAGTTTAAGTTTTAGTAATTTTATTGTGGTTGTCTTTTTTTTTTTTTTTCCTCCAATTTTAGTAATTTATTACTTCAAATAATAAAAATTAAAAATGTTAATTTGAATAATTAGATTTTTTTATATTTTCTCTTTTTATTATAATTTTGGTTTAAGTATTTTTTTTAAATATTTACTTTTTATTTTTATTTTAGTTTTTGTAATTTTAGTACTTAAGCTAAACAAAAACTATAATGTTGCATTGGCAACTTACTGAAATAAGATTTTTGTTTAATTTCATTTAAGTTTTTTTTTAAGTTTTTATTTACTTTTATTTCTGTTGTAATAATTTTAGTATTTAAACTAAAAAATTAGAAATATTTGCTTGGAAGCTAACTGAAATAAAATAATTTTATTTATTTATTTATTCATTCATTCATTCCGGTTAATGCTTAGTAATGTAAATAATAAAATAATAATATAATAGATAATAATAATAATAATAATAATATAATACTAATAGCAGTATTAGTAATAAATAATAAATATTTATTAATCATTTGAATTTTATTTTTGGATTTTAATGTTAGTTTAAGTTTTAGTAATTTTATTGTGGTTGTCTTTTTTTTTCATTTTTGCCTCAATTTTAGTAATTTTAGTACTTAAAATAATAAAAAATTAAAAATGTTAATTTGAATAATTAGATTTTTTATATATTTTCTCTTTTTATTATAATTTTAGTTTAAGTATTTTTTTTTTTTTAATATTTACTTTTTATTTTTATTTTAGTTTTTGTAATTTTAGTACTTAAGCTAAACAAACTATAATGTTGCATTGGCAACTTACTGAAATAAGATTTTTGTTTAGTTTCATTTAAGTTTTTTTTTAAAGTTTCTGTTTACTTTTTATTTACTTTTATTTCTGTTGTAATAATTTTAGTATTTAAACTAAAAAATTAAAAATATTTGCTTGGAAGCTAACTGAAATAAAATAATTTTATTTATTTATTTATTCATTCATTCATTCCAGTTAATGCTTAGTAATGTAAAAAATAATATAATAATAATAATAATAATAATAATAATAATAATATAATACTAATAGTAGTATTAGTAATAATAAATATTTATTAATCATTTGAATTTTATTTTTGGATTTTAATGTTAGTTTAAGTTTTAGTAATTTTATTGTGGTTGTCTTTTTTTTTTCATTTTTGCCCCAATTTTAGTAATTTTAGTACTTAAAATAATAAAAAATTAAAAATGTTAATTTGAATAATTAGATTTTTTTTATATTTTCTCTTTTTATTATAATTTTAGTTTAAGTATTTTTTTTTTTTAAATATTTACTTTTTATTTTTATTTTAGTTTTTGTAATTTTAGCACTTAAGCTAAACAAACTATAATGTTGCATTGGCAACTTACTGAAATAAGATTTTTGTTTAGTTTCATTTAAGTTCTTTTTTTTTTAAGTTTCTGTTTACTTTTTATTTACTTTTATTTCTGTTGTAATAATTTTAGTATTTAAACTAAAAAATTAGAAATATTTGCTTGGAAGCTAACTGAAATAAAATAATTTTATTTATTTATTTATTCATTCATTCATTCATTCATTCCAGTTAATGCTTAGTAATGTAAAAAATAAAATAAAATAATAATATAATAGATAATAATACTAATATAATACTAATAGTAGTATTAGTAGTGTAGTAGTAGTGTAGTTGTAATAGTAGTGTAGTTTTAATTAATGATAATCCTAATTTACATATAAAGCAGACATTAAAAAGTATAACAATAATTTGATTTAAATTCATGTCACAGTGTTATTGTCAACTTAAACTATTAAACAACTTTAAAATATAATATGTATGTATGTGTGTATGTTAGATGAAAGACTTTTTTATTTTATATTTTATTTTATGTGAATTTAATTTAAAATTTCACATTAAAATTAGAAATTTTCATTGCCGACTAATAGAAATAAGTTTAAGATGTAGTAAAACTACTAAAACTTAAAAATAAATTCAAGCTATATAGAAAAATGTTTTAAAAAAATATTGCAAAAGCATATAAATTTACTAAAACTAAACTGAAAATATTATAATAATAAAATATTATAATAAAAGCTCATAGAAATTTTACTAATTCTCACTATATTAACTACAACTTTTGCCTCAAACTCCTAATTTGCTGCTTATTAATAGTTTGTAAAGTACTTAAGGTTACGTATTAAGGGATCTAAAATATGATCATGCAGAATAAGTCATTAATATGTGCTTTATAAGTACTAATAAACAGCCAATATGCTAGAAATATTGATGCAAATAAGCAAGTGAGAAAAAAATGAAGTGTTACCATATTAATAAATCATATAACAGTATATGAATAATGCAAAAATAACAGTGGTGTGATGTCAGACGGTTTAGTTGTGACTCTTCTAAAAGCGCTCCTGTGATCTGAGAGAAAGGCAGCTTTTGTTTTATCTTTCTGCTCATGCTTCCCGCGCGTCTGTGTTTCTGAAAATCCAATCTGCTGGCGCTCAGATAGAGGAAGGCCATTACTCTGCTGGATAATCACAGACTCAAACTGTTGCTTTCTCAGACATCAGAAGCAAACAGATGAGATGAAGCCTAACCTGTGTCAGATCAGAAATAGCTCTTCACAGCGCTCTCGTCAGGAGGATCCAGCACGTCTGATCTCGTCTCAACACACTGTTTCTGACCTCACGTCTCTCTCAAAATACAATCCTCATGGGCTGAGCAGTATATGAATGAATCCTGCTGAGAGCATGCTCGGGTCAGATTTTACACCAGAAGAAAAAGAGACAAATTATATATAGCGAGAAAATGAAGCAAAGATATTTTCACCCCCAAATTCTAATTTCCAAAATGCAAAAAAATTATTGATCTGAAAACAGTAATTTGTTATTTGAATATTATTTCAATTTTGAAGAATTTATACTTATACATAGTCTTTGTTGTAGCAAGGTTATTATAATGAACTAAAATTAAAAATGAAGCTAAAGTAAAACTATTCAAAAACATTTATTACTTGAAATTAAATATTAACTGAAAAAAAATTATATATGTATAATTTATAGGCAAAGTAAACTGAAAAACTGACAAGTTTAAGTTGTAGTAAAATTACTAAAACTAATACAAATATTACAAATAATAATTAATATAAAAATAATCATAATAAAAATTAAAAATTAATAATAATAATAATAAATAAAAAAGCACAAAGCAAACTTACTAAAATTAAAACTCAACTAAAAAGATATAACTACTGAAAATGACACAAAAAAATTATTAAAACTACGTATATGGTTTTGTTTCTATATCTATTAACAAAATTACTATATATATATATACGAATTTTGCTAATATATATGAAGAAACTACAAAAAAATGACAAAAACAAAATTACTAAAACTTTAAAATGAAACTGGAAATCAAAAAGTAAAAACTGATTAACTATAGAAACTATAATAACATTTCAATACTAAAGTAATGTTATTTCATTTCTGTACTGCAGTAAAGATTTTACTGAATTAAAATAATATTAATCAAAATAATGAGATATGAAATCTAAATAATAAAATGTTAAATTTAAAACAATGAGAATAAGATGCATTATGGTGATTAAAATTTGATTAAATTTGATTATATATATATATATATATATATATATATATATATATATATATATATAGTCTTG